>PVIJ01007328.1:0-83432 GCA_004024925.1 Scalopus aquaticus | reverse complement strand
AAGGGAGAAGAGAGCAGTCCGCTCCGGGCCTCCGAGGGAGAGAGAAGAAAAGCAGCGTCCGGCAGCCGCCTCCGAGCAGGGAGAGACCCGAAGGCCTCTGCGGGGACGGGCCGGTCCTGTCTCCGACGCAGCCTGAGAGGAGCCCCAGGGGCCCCGGCCTGGTGTCCCAGAGGCCCGTGTGTGGGTCTAACCAGCACCTCCCGAGGAGCGGCCGCCCCGATGCGTCCTGGGGAGGCAGCCGCCCCTTGGGGGTGCCGTGAGCTCTGTGCCCCCGTGTGCACAATAAGCCCCGTGTCTGCTGCTCCTGCAGCCTGGAGTCCCCGCAGCTGCGCGCGGGTGAGCCCCGCAGACAGTGCCCTGTGTGCCGTCAGGCGCTGGCCTTGGTTGTGTTTGGCCTTTTGGCCTTTTGGGGCTCTTTGGTGGCTCTTGCCAAGAGCCCTGGCATTTGTGCCCCGTCTGCCCCGATTTCAAATTCAGGGTCATTAACAGGGAACGCCTTTTCGTTTAGAGTGAAGCCTGGAGTCTTAGCTTTCACTCCATGTTGTCTCTTCGTTTCACCTCCTCCTGAGCAGTCTCCTTGCTGTGACCCGTTGTGCTTACCTCACTCACTTCACTGTTTCTTTAATTAAAATACTCATTACATGCGTATGTATTACGTGCTCTGTGATTTCAAAAGCAGTAGGCCTCTCCCAACCCTTTCAGTGTTTACTACTGACGACTGTTTTGCAGTGAACCACTGTACATCACTTCCTTTTTTTACATTTTATTTATTTTTGTGTAGAAGGACTGGAGTACACGGGGGCGGTGGGGGGGGGGGTGAGCTGATTGACCAGAGACAGAGTGGGGAGTGGAGCAGGCGGCCCTCCTGAAATACACTGCTGAGGGGAGCAGCCGGAGAGATAGGAGAGGTCTGCTGCGCCATATTTGTGTTCACTCCCTGGCGGGGGATGGAATTCAGGCAGGCTGCGGTGGGCCTGCGAGGTTACAGCGCTGAAACTTAACCCCTCGGCCACTGGGAGTCCCCGTACACCACTTTCTTAAAGGCTGCAAAACACTGTAGTCGTGATTCACCCTCAGCACTAGCACCTAGGGGAGTAGAGAGCTGAGTGTGTCTCACAGTTCAGACTGAGTGTGTCAGGTACTTTTCTAGACTTTGAGGATATGAAGAGGAATTCCCTTTCTGCCCATCTACAGTTTGTTGTCATGTTCTCTGGAGAGAGAAACCACTGAAAGTATTACCCTTGGGCTGGGGGTCAGGAGAAGGGATAACAGGAAGGATGGAGGGGAAGAGCTTTGCGTTGCTGAGCAGCATGGTGTCCTAAAATGTGCCTTTTTCCAGTCTGAACCGCTTCTAAGTCGTCCCCTCATTGGGGTCTTGCCCTGAGCTGTTACAGATCATCCGTGGACGGTCAGATGGGAAGAGCCCTCTATGGTGTGGGTGTGTGTGGACTGGACTGCTTTGGGTGTTGAATGTTGCTAAGAGGTTGTATACATTGTGTAACCTACCATCCCAATGAAATCTGTTCTTAGGGATTTATCTTCGGAAGAGGAAAGGTTTATGAAACCCAAAGTAACAATGATAGCTTGGAATCAGAGCGATAGCATTGTTGTCACCGCGGTGAATGACCATGTCCTCAAAGTGTGGAATTCTTACACTGGACAGCTGCTTCATAACTTGCTGGTAGGTAGTTTTAAAAATACTTTATTAAAGTAACATTGGTTAGAACATTATATCGGTTTTAGCATGGTAGGTAGCTTTTAGAGCAAAAAGTCAAGGTTTTTTGAATAATTTATTTTTGAATAAATTATTAAGCATATTGGCAAGTGACTAGAAATTTATATATGCTAATGTATGAATTCTGTAAATACATTTTTAGGAGCCCTTATGTACTGTGACAACACGGGGTTTTAATTTTAAACTTAAAACTTGTAAACTCTCCTTAACTATGTGACTTTGTTGAATAAAGGGACATGCTGATGAAGTGTTTGTTTTGGAGACACATCCCTTTGATTCCAGAATTATGTTATCTGCAGGACATGACGGCAGCATATTTATATGGGATATTACAAAAGGCACCAAGATGAAACATTATTTTAACATGGTGAGTGAAATGTATCTCTTTGTGTTCATACTACATTGGTTTCGAGTATTTGCATTATGAAGTTCAGCTAGAGACTGATCTGCATGCTTTGGCAGTTTATAATTCTAGAAATCAGGCTACCTGAAGCCTAATAAAGATCTGACAGCTGTAAATACATGGATACATACACACATGCATATGTAAATTCTCTATGTAACTGATTTACAGGAGGGAAAGACTGTCAGAAGTTATCTGTGTAACCTTGTGCATTTGAAAGTGTCAGAAATGTACAACATTAGGGTCATTATACACAACTGATTCACTGTTTAAATTTATTGAAATATTTGGTACAAAAAATTTAGCGCTCAGTAAAGTCTTCTCGGAACCCAGCATCATTGGGTTTTGCAGCCTCCTTTTTTTGTGTTTATTCTAGAACCACATTAGGGCCCCATTAGATATTTTTATGATTCTCTTACCTAACCACAATACAGTTACTAAAATCAGCAAGTCTCATGTTGGTCAAATAGCATTACTGCTCCAGGTTTATATTCAAAATTTGTCGGTTGTCCCAAAAATATTTAATGCTTATAATTTACCTAGTTCTGGATCATGCACTGTATTAAGTAGTTCTGTCTCTCTATTTTTCTTTCAATCTGCAAAGGTCCTTTGATGTCTTTTTTCTATTTCTTGCCCTTAATTTTTTTGACGCATATTGGCAGTGTTACGGAGTATGTTTTGTTTGATGTTTCTTCACAGTTCGATTTTTTGGATGGAATAAAACAAGTGATAATGTATCCTTCATGCATTTTATTAGGAGGCATGTGCTATTTATTTGTCCCACTGTTCTTGGTGATAATTTTAAATATTTTCTGAAGGTGACACCTGCCAATCACTTTTTTTTAATAGTGTGTTCTTTGTTTTTTATTTTTGCCTGGAAGAACTGTGGTGGTGCAGCCCACTAGCGACGTGAAAACAGTCATTTGAACCAAAGCATGTAGTGGAATTGGCCCTAATGCTTCCCTCTGTGTCCCCTAGATTGAAGGGCAAGGACACGGAGCTGTGTTCGACTGTAAGTTCTCACCAGATGGACAGCACTTCGCCTGTACGGATTCTCACGGGCACCTCCTCGTATTTGGTTTTGGATGCAGCAAGCCGTATGAAAAGGTCATTTTATACCTGTGTACTCACAGCGTGTTGATCAGTAGTTTGAGAAGAATGTTTGGGGAATTGGTTAGATGTATTGATTTGATTTGTTTTTTCTAATTCTAGTTTACTGTTTAATATGTAAGTCTCAAAATGTCAACCTGTAAACTTCCTTTTTCTAGATTCCTGATCAGATGTTCTTCCATACTGACTATCGACCACTGATTAGAGATTCTAATAATTATGTCTTAGATGAGCAAACTCAGCAGGCTCCTCACCTTATGCCTCCACCGTTTTTGGTCGATGTAGATGGAAATCCTCATCCAACTAAGTATCAGAGATTAGTACCAGGCCGAGAAAATTCTGCAGATGAACATTTGGTTCCACAGCTTGGCTATGTGGCAACGAGTGAGTTGTTTTTTATTTTAACTTTTTATTTGAAAAATGTAAAGAACAGTACAGTATTCCTCTACTTTCAGATTACCAGTCATTAATATTTTCTAATATTTGCCTTATTCTATGTCTATATTCAGATTGCTTTGAACCATTTGCCCTTAGGTTTTGGACTACATACCCATTTACCTTTAGAAACTTCAGTGTGTATTCCCATAGATCACCGCTACTCTCTTAAATAACCATGAGCATTATCAAAAT
The DNA here is from genome assembly GCA_004024925.1 of Scalopus aquaticus. Taxonomy (NCBI): domain Eukaryota; kingdom Metazoa; phylum Chordata; class Mammalia; order Eulipotyphla; family Talpidae; genus Scalopus; species Scalopus aquaticus. The sequence goes on along the minus strand of PVIJ01007328.1, from coordinate 79,554 downwards.
AAGGATATTTCAAACTCATAGTTTTGTTAACAAATTGGTAGTTTATAATCAAACATTGCCTGTTGTTCTGTTTGTGCCTGATAGAGAGCTTTTTTTGTTCTCCTTGTTGTAGATGTCAGTTTGAGACTGCATGTCAAGTTTTAGTTGTCATTCATTACGTCAGGTTATGCGTTTTTGACAGGCTGTAACGTCAGAGATGTGGCCTCTCTGGAGTGGTTACATCAGGTTGCTTATGGTGGTGTTTTGTCCAGGTGTTGGTAACGTTTTCGAACATTTGGTTAAGATGGTTTCTGCCAAGTTTCTCTACTATAAAGTCATCATTTTCTTTGCAATTAATACATAATTTGAAGCACTCTATGATATAATGTCTTGTACCTTATCAAGAGTCACCCATAAGTTTTAGAATCCGGCGATGATTTTTGCTTGATCGAGTTGTTGGTCTGAAGGTTGCAGAATGGTGGTTTTGTGACGCCGACATTGCTTATGTGTTTCATTGCCCTCTGCTGCGCTCCCTTTTGTTTTATGTGGATCATTAAGTCTTAGGGTGAATTTACAGGTTGTTAGAGTGTGTTAGAATCCGTGGTTGTTGTGATTTTGTTGTCTTATCCTTAGATTTGACTGAGAACCAAGCTCAGTTGTCTGATGTCCTTTCCCATCATCATTTGGACAGTTCCTTACTTTTCTGGTATAAAATCTTCCACTTTCATTCTTTGCCTGTTCTAGTCAAGTGCTCAAAGATGTTATCAATAACTATCTGTTAGACTGAAGTGTACTTTACATACAGCAAATGCACTGATTTTAAGTGTGTAAGCAAAATTTGACAAATGTTAAGGAATTATGTAACTGTCTCCATGATCAGATCTATAGCCTTGGCCTTCTAAGTTCTCTTGGCCTTTTTGGAGTCTTTTAAAGACTGTTCTGTTTTGTTAATTTATCTTTTTAAAGAATTTTGTATAAATGGAGTTGTACAGTATGTAGCCTTTTGTGTTTGATTTCTTTAACTTAATATGATGATTTTGAGATTCATTCCTGTTGATCCATGTATCAGTTGTTTGTTCTCATTCACTGGTGATGCTCCACTGTGTGGATATTTCATTGTTCAGCCATTCTCCAGCAGCTGGAGGACATTTCAGCTTTTCCCATTCGAGTTACTATGGCGTGGTGGACTCCGTATTTCTCCCTTCGGTTCCATCAGTTTTTGCTTTGTGTATTTTAAAGTTCTTTTATTAGGTACACAGACATTTCATATTGTCCACTTGACAAGTCAGTTCTCTCATTGCTGTGAAATATCCCTCTTTATTCTTGGTAGTTTTTCTCATTTTGAAGACTATTTGTTTAATAGTAATATAACCCTGCTTTTTTGGGGCTACCATTTTCATGGCCTATCTTTTCTGTTTTTAGTTCTAGCTGACCTGCGTCTGTATTAAAACAAATTTCCTGTAGGCAGAAGTCCATTCTGACAACCTGTCTTCTAGTTGGGAAATGTAGACCATTTACTTTTAATACAATGGTATGGTCAGGCTTAAAACTCTACAATATTGATTGGTATATTTGTTTTTTCTTTATTCTTTCTGTTCTTTGTGTCTTTCCTCATTTTTTCTTCCTTTGTTGAAATTCTGTTTTAATGTTTCATGTTAATGACTACTAATGTTTTATTAAAGACACAGGTTTGTCTTATTTTTAGTGGATTCCCTAGGGCAGGGATTGTCAGTGTGTGCTTTGTAGACCTGTAGTTTTTTCCGTGGTCTTTTTATGGGGATTTTGAGGTAACAACTATCTTTATGATAAAATGGAAACAATACTTACCTTTTTTTCCCATGTTTAGCGTATACACTGATGGTATAAAAACCAGGGTTAGAGACACTTAGGACACCTTAGTGCAAAGCGAGGCCCTGACACCAAGCTGCTGTCAGACATTGTATCATCATTGCTTTACACACATTTTTAAGTATTCTGAGTGTTAAAATTTGAGGTATGCATAGAACAATTCTGCTGTGTCTTCTGAAGCCGCCTTTTTGGCTGGTAGTCATATGAGCTATTTTCAGCTTTGTGAGAGGCCTGGGAATTATTTGGCATACTGCTTCTCACTTCCCCCAGCGTGGCAGGTTTGTTTTTTGTTTTTTTAAAGATTTATTTATGCATACAAGCTGGGGTACAGGCCAGAGGTGTGGGGCAGCAAGAGGGTTCACCAGAGCCAGAGTGGGGAGCAGAACAGGCAGATCAACGGAAATACACTGCTGAAGGGAGCAGCGGGCAAGGCAGGAGAGGTCTGCTGCGCCATGTGGGAATCTCCCTGGCCGGGCGTCGAACTCCCGTCTGCCGCTGCAGGCAGCTCCACAGCCCAGCGCTTAACCACTGCACCACCAGGGAGGCCCCTGGCAGAGTTTTAAACAACGCACACACGAGTCATTGCTGTCCACAGAGTGTCTTGGACCTCAGTGTACGTCTCAGAGCTCTCTTGCAGTTCAGTCCTCTCTGATGCCCATCCTGCATATTTGAGGGCCCCCCCGCCCCCGACCTTTGTTTCCTCAACTCCAAGAGATGTTTGGATGCAGTTTGGGTTACCTGTCCAGATTTTGAGGCTGGAAACTGCTTCCAGGCCAGGCTCCATTTTCTTGTCTCTCGTGGTCACATTGTCTGAACCCCCTTCGTAGATGTCTTTGTGTTGTTTACAGTAGAAGGGAATCTCCTGTGAGATTCAGCCTTCCTGGTGGGACCCTTCTTTAGCATTTGAGCAGTGATTGCATCATGCCCAGTAGAGACAGTTACTGTAGTATTTGTCACATTACATGTAAGTGCTCTGTGCAGTGAAAGAACAGTCACCTAGAACCAAGATTTTTGGGGCGTGGGAAGATGATTAGAAGTCGTCTTTTCTACTGTATCCTTTTGGTTCCATTCTTGTGAGTCTTAGTTATTTTATATTGTGGCCACTTATGATTAAACTCTTACCCTTTTGAGATTGGGACTCTACTTTTTGCTTTCTTAGCTTTTTTTTAAAGATTTATTTATTTATGCATACAAGAGCTAGGGTGCAGGCCAGAGATGTGGGGAGGTAAGAGGATTCACCAGAGACAGAGTGGGGAGCAGAACAGGCGGATCTACTGAAATCCACTGCTGAGGGGAGCAGCGGGTGAGATAGGAGAGGTCTGCTTCGCCATGTGGGAATCTCCCTGGCTGGGGATCGAACTCGTGCTGCAGTGGCTTCAGATAGCTTCATAGGCTGAGACATAACCCGTTGTGCCAACAGGGGGGACCCCCTGCCTGTCTTTCCCTGAAGCTGCCTAATTATCCTAACTTGCCCTATGTCTCAGTAGGATGGAAGTATTTTTTTCCCTGAAATGATACCACATTTTCAGCTTCTAAATCTGTTACTATGGAGGCAAGTTATAGCTTTGTATACTGTTTGCTTAATGGCCAATTAATTTCAATTTGTTAGGGTTCTGCTTATAAGTAGGTGCAGGCACGGTCTGTGTTTTTATATATATTACACATGTTCATATGTATTTACGTATTATGTTTAAAGAAGGTGCATCTTAAAGTTGGAGATAGATGTTCATGTTTAGATAAAATTTGCAGGTTCTACAATGATTTGACCTTTTTTAAAGATTTATTTATTTATGCATACAAGCTGGGGTGTAGGCCAGAGGTATGGGGGGGAGGTGAGAGGATTCACCAGAGACAGAGTGGGGAGCAGAACAGGCGGATCTACTGAAGTACACTGCTGAGGGGTCAGCGGGGAGGAAGGAGAGGTCTGCTGCGCCCTGTGGGTCAGCTCCCTGGCCAGGGATCGAACTCAGGCTGTAGTGATGATGGTGTAGCGGTGATAGGGAAATACAGATTTTGATGAACTGTCTTGAGTAAATTAAGGTCATTAATGTGACACAGCATAATAGAACCACCGTGGAAATGTGTCGCCTCGCGGGGCGACAACTTTGGAAGTGGCACGGGATGAAGAAAAACGACTCAAGATCCAAGTTTTTTTTTTTTTTTTTAAAGATTTATTTATTTATGCATACGAGCTGGGGTACAGGCCAGAGGCGTGAGGTGGTGAGAGGGTCCAGCAGAGACAGAGTGGGGAGCAAAACAGGCAGATTGATGGAAATACACTGCTGAGGGGAGCAGCGGGTGAGGCAGGAGAGGTCTGCTGCGCCATGTGGGAATCTCCCTAGTCGGACGTTGAACTCACGTCACCGCTGCCAACAGCTTCACAGCGCAGCGCTTAACCGCTGCGCCACCAGGGAGGCCCAAGATCCAAGTGTTGAGTGAAAGAGAAAGGGTCACCCAGAGGGACCACCCCTATGAAGATACAGCCTCAAGGCTCACATCTCTGGAGCAGTGGTGGCTCTTCTGGCCCCGTCTCACACTTTTATTAGAAGGGCTTATATTTAGGAAAGGTGGGCAGCAGGGAGGAAGGTGCCTGGTGGGGATGTGGGTTGGGGTGTATCATAGTCTCGCACAAGCTCAGGGGCAGGGAATTCAGGCAGTTGCCCTGGGGGGGGCGGGGGGCGCCAGAGCTGCTACTGCTCTAAGCATCCTGCCTCTAATTCTGTTTACACTTAACTTCCCGTTGAAGTGGTCAGGCTGCTTATGCTGATCTGGCCATCATGTCTCCTGCTGTTTTCAGCAGATACCCTCAAACCAAAGCTTTTGTCCAGGAAGAGGGGCCCTGCCTGACTCTTCACTCTAGCTACACCCAGGACTTGTGCCAAACTGCATCCTAGGAACCAAGGGTGTGGGCTGGGGATCCCACATCTCCCCCATCTTCTTTAAGTTAGAGCTCTGGAGAGGATGTTGATGGAGGTGCAGGTAAGGGTTGAAATAGGGAGAGTTGTAGAAGGGTTAAAAACATTATTTTTTTAAGGGGGGTACAGGTGATCCCATCATTATTAAGGTAATCTCCGCCATGGTTGTAAGTCTCTTTAATTTGTCCCAGATTGGTCTGGAGGGCTGCGTAGTCGATGGGAGGGGGTTCTCCTCTTTTCTTTTGACAAAATGTGTTTCCATGTGAACACTTAGGGGATTTTCAGAGGCTGTGCTTAGGTTTTTGTAGTACTTTGTACTTGAAGGATTTTGTTTTGAATCTTTCCTCAACTCAATTAATGATGAATATTTAGGATACTTTTCATTGGTTAATTTTTAAAAACAATCTGACAATTGTTAAGGTAATTTTAATTTTATGCTGGAAGTTTCCCCCTTGTTTGTACATACTATTTTACATTCATTCATTCTGTTTGCAGGTGATGGAGAGGTCATCGAGCAGATTATAAGCCTCCAAACCAATGACAATGGAGAGCGGAGCCCAGAGTCCAGTGTTCTTGATGGGATGATCAGACAGTTGCAGCAGCAGCAGGATCAGAGGCTGGGAGCAGGCCAAGGCCAGGATGCTGCTCCAGGCGGACTTCCGCACGGGGAGGAGACTCCCCGGAGAGGTAACAAATACATGAGAAATATTCGCCTTAATACGGTTGAGTGGAAATTGAATTGTCAGTGAGGTTTGTGTCAGGCCCACGCGGTACAGAAAGTTCTTAAGTGAGCAGCGTTTTGCACAGGAGTCTTGGTGGCTGGCAGTGGTGTGGGGGTGAAGTGCGTGCACTTCACAGGGTGTCTGCGTTTCCAGTGCTGCGCGCAAGACTCGCAACTTTTTTTTTTTTAAAGTACTTACAAGATTGTACTAAAAAAAAGAGTAAATGACAATTTTTTAAAAACAGCAGCAGCGGTTCCTGGTTCCCCTTGATGTAAGCATTGATCATTTTGTGCGTGTGGGCCGGGCACTCACGTTTCTGACTGAAGGAGGCTTGAAGTGGATTTCAAGGCCAAGCGCCTAGTCCTTGGGGTGTGGGCTCTGCTGTGCCGGAGGGACTAGTCAGGACCCACTAAAGCAGATGAGAGCCCGCTCTGGGGGCACGTCGGTCATGGAAGGGCAGAGAAGCTCCGAGAGGCCGTAAAAGGCCTACACCCCGGCAGTATCTTGGAGACTGCGCCCCCACTCTCACCCCCAGCACATGCTGCTTCGGAGCTTCTTTCGTTTGTTTGGTTTTGCTAGTTGTTTCTGTGTCGGAAAATTTGCTTTGTCTTTGATGTAGACTCTTTAATTTTTGCTTTGTAATTGTAGTGAGTGGGGAAATCATTTATTTCACAGAATCTACTTTGAACAAATGAGAAGCAGGAATGGTGTTCTTTCATTGGGAGAAGGAAACCATCTAAAAGGCTCTTGCCAGCAGTATTCCTGACTCCGGCACTGAGCTCAGCTCTGCAGAGTTCCTTGGGTCCGTTGGCGCTGAACTCTCGCTCTTGGCCATCTGCTGCATTTCTTTAGATTTTTAAGAATTTTATTTGAAAGTGCTGTTGATGCTCTTTCAGCTCTAACTTGTACAAAGGACTGTCTCGTGCTTTCGTTTATCTCTTACGTAGTTGCTTGGTTTGGGCTCTGCGCGCACAGGGCTGGTCCTGCCGGCCTCTGCTGTGTGCCTCTGGCGCTGCCTCAGCCTGCCCCTCTGTGCTTTGCTCTCAGTCATGGGAATAACCTCTGTATGCGTGGTCCTCTCCTGTCAGCCTTTCCCACGAGAAGGTTACCCCAGGTCTGGGGTTGGCTCTTATTTTGTCTTTTTGAACAACATAGAAGATTGACATTTGCTTTTAAAAAGGTTATGTCATCTTTTGGAACTGAATTTTTTCACCTGACACTGTGTTTTTAAGTTGAATCCATTTGCATCAGATTCACTTTAGAGTACTGTATGTTACTGCATTGCCTAAATACAACTGATTTTCTCGTTCTTTGGTGGGTTTTTGGTAGCTTTGTGAGTTTGGTGATCATGAAGAGAAATTTTAACAAGTCTTGTATGGATCTTGTGTATGTTTGAAAGAATTTCTACTCAGTGTTAACCTAGACATGAAATTGGTGGGTGTAGATATTTTATGCCAAACTATTTTCACCAGTGCTTGTACAATTTCTACTCCCAACAGCAGTATATAGCAAATGCTGTTGATTTGCTTCTCCAGTATTTGGTGGATTTCTTGGTTTTTGCCACTCAGATGGGTGTATGCTGATGTAGTCTTGATTTGAAAATATTTTAAAAGACTAATGAAGTTATTAAATGCCATCATTTTTTGACCTATTTTTTGCTTTCCTCCCGTTTATTTTGCATCATCTATTTTCATATTGCTTATGTGCAGTTCTTTGAGTGCCTAGTTCTGCCTTAAGTGTCTCTCTTGTTGTGCCACATTCTCTGTTGTTCCGGCCTCTGAGCTCACCCCAGGGAGCACGCCCGCAGCGGGCAGGACGGCACTGCAGGGCGGGGCTTTCTCAGACGCTTCTGCAAGGGCACGGCCAGCCTGGGCCCTTTCTCAGCGAAGGACCTTGTTTGACCTGTGACCTAGGTGGAAGACCTTTCTCATGTGTTCGCATGTGCAGCTGTGGGCCTGACACGGGCCCAGGACCCCACCTCCCTCTCCGCGTGGGCGTGAGCACGCACGTCCTTCGGCTGCTCATTTGGCAGCTTTTTCCCAGCCTGCCGCGGTTCCCGCTCCAATTCAGCCGCCGCTTTGTTTCTTGTCGAAGCTGATTCTCAAGTCCCAGGATTCACTTCAGTGTATTTGCCATATTTAACAAGGCATTTCTAGGCGTCTGTAGGAGTTTTTTTAAATCAAAATTTACAGATTTTCTATGTTTACAAAACTACATAATGTCGGGACTACGGCCCCACACTCAGTGTCTGCGCTGCTCCCGCTCCCCCAGGCCCCTGGACCCACCCGTCACACCAACCCCTGCCGTCCCTCCCACTCCTGTCCCCTCTGAAACCACCACCTTTCCAGTCTGATCATGATTTCTGTGGGTTTACCAGTTTGTGGAGGTGTTACAGGGCAGGGAGAGGGGCACCCCAGAACCCGCAAACCTGCCTGTTCTAAATAGGTTCTGCCATCTGCCACATCAGGACAAAACATATAAGACCTTACGTGGAAAAAAACTTTAATACAATTAGTGTGATAATACAGAAAAGACAATATAGTTTCTAAACTAAGCACCCAAAGTTACCCATCACCTCGTGGGCAAAAGTCCCCCCAAATGGGATTGGCCCAAAGCAGGGCCCGAAAGCCTGCCCCAAGTGTAAAGCACCTTTCGGCAGGGACCCATAGAAAAGGGTCAGAAACAGCCAGACAATTCTTAGAGAAAAAGAACAAAATCAAAATCCAGATCCACGTTGCCACTGCCACCTCCCACGGGTCTCTGACCCACGTCTGTCTCAGACAGTCCCGGCCAGCGCAGCTTCCTCGCATGTCTCTGCTCCGTGTGCCTCTCTGGCCTCCATCCTGCTTCCTTCTTCCTTTTTTTCTTGTCTCCTTCTCCAGCTTCTCATCTCCCCTGCTCAGCTCCACCCTCCCTTGGGTGGGGCAGGGAACCTGGGACACTCCCCTTTCCTGAGGACCCCCTCTTACAAAGGGATGGTTTTCTATGTAATTACTAGAACAGAACGGCAATAAGTTTCATGGATACTTTCATCTGAACTACATAGGATATTAGAAATATTTCTGGTTAACCTGGATAATAAAAATCTTGTTTCATGTTTCTTTATTATTTCTTGCTTGTTTCCCTTGGGTTGTTTGAGCTGTAGAGAGTTTAAAGCTTAACACAGGAACACTTGGTGAAGTTATGCTGTCCTGGACTAAGCTGTGAAAAACGAGCATGAGGGGCCTCCCTGATGGCGCAGCGGTTGGGCGCTGCGCTGTGGAGCTGTCGGCAGCGGCGGTGACGCGAGTTCGATGCCCAGCCAGGGAGATTCCCACATGGCGCAGCAGACCTCTCCTGCCTCGCCCGCTGCTCCCCTCAGCAGTGTGTTTCAGTCTCTCTGCCTGTTCTGCTCCCCACCCTGTTTCTGGTGAACCCTCTCGCCGCCCCACGCCTCTGGCCTGTACCCCAGCTCATATGCATAAATAAATAAGTCTTTAAAAAAAATACAAAAAAAAAAGAGCATGAGGAATTAAGGTTTTACTCTTAAATGAGGAATTACGGTTTTACTCTTTTTTTTTTTTTTAAAGATTTATTTATACATACAAGCTGGGGTACAGGCCAGAGGCACGGGGCGGCGAGAGGGTTCACCAGAGACAGAGTGGGGAGCAGAACAGGCAGATCAGAAACACACTGCTGAGGGGAGCAGCGGGTGAGGCAGGAGAGGTCTGCCGCGCCATGTGGGATTCTCCCCGGCTGGGCGTCGAACTCGCATCGCGAGCCGTCGACAGCTCCACAGCACAGCGCTCAACCGCTGCACCACCAGGGAGGCACAAGGTTTTACTCTTAAAGGTTTTACTCCCAGCAGTATTTCTTCCAAAGTAATGTTTTGAAAAGTTAATTCTGTGATAAAATTGCAGGATGGTGAGTGTGGACATCCATCTGCCCTTCTTCTAGATGCTTCGTTTTGCTCCATTTGCTTTATCTGCGTGTACACATTCTCCATCCCCTCTTACTTTTCTTTCTCTGGTCTGTGTTTTCCAAAGTTTTAGATAAGTGAAGTTACGCCACTTTATCCCTTGGTGCTTCATTCTGTGTCTCCCAAGAACAGAAGGGCTCCTCTGCGCAAACATGGCACGGCGGCGGTGGCATGGCTGTCTTCCGCCTCCTCGCTGCTCTCCCTTGGGCCTCCTTGGCTCCTCCTTCCCGTGAGCCAGTGTTGTCCTTTGTTGCTTTTAAAATTTTAGGGGCTAGTCAAGCCTTGCTTGTTGTATTTAATTATTAAGTCTCTTAATGAGCAACAGGTTCCTGTGCGCTGGTGCTTCGGAAGAGTGCATTGTTTCCCGAGTTTTGCTGAATTTGCATTTGTTGGCCTATCTCCTAGTTGGGTTCAGCTTAAACCTTTGGGCCGGAACCCTGCCTCTGTGTTTCTCAGGGCACAGAACAGGAGCTGAGAGACATGCCTTCTCTGCGCCTGGGTTTTCTCCTTGATGCATTTTAGAACTCCATATCCATCCACAGAGCTCTTTTTTACTCTAAATTATATAGCTTTATAGTACGCCACTGTGTGGAATGAGCCAATCTCCGTAATCTGTTCCTGGACATTTAAATTATTTCTCAAACTTGCTATTACAAGTAATAATAAATAATAAATAACCTGGGCATATTTTTTTTCAAATTGATGGAGAAGAATAATACAACTTGGGCATTTAAATTTAGAATTTATTTCTGGTTTCAATTCAAAGAAGCGTTTCTCAAGCCTCAATATAATTTAATGTTAAAAAAATTACCAAGTATTTGGATTAATAGCAGCGGCACTTAGTGCCACAGTAGCAGGTATAGTGTGTTACGTGGGGCAGATCCACTCACATCTGACTGGTAAGCGCGGGGTCACGCCTTGAACACGCGGAAGTGCTGGCGCGAGTCTGCGGGGCTCGCGCGGCCCGAGGTGGGCTGGGATCTCACAGCTTCCCATAGGGAGGCTCGAGCCTCAGTCCCTCTGTTGCGTTAGCAGTGGGGCTCTTTGCCTCTGTGTTTTTGAAAACCAGCACTTTGCCTGGGGTGCCCAAAGCTGGTCTCCACCTCGGGGCGCGCTGGGTCGCCTGCGCCCGCCCTGGCAGTGCGTGCTGCCTCATTGCCCGTTGAGCACTCTCGTGGTCTCTAATACCTGCCCGAGCGGCTGAGAGCCTCTCCAGTTCGCAGTCATGTTGTTACGCTGCAGTTCGAGGTCTGTCTGTCTCCAGCGTCAGCTTTTCCAAAAAGGTTTTTCTGGTGTGCTACTATGGAGAAGACGATGTGTTCATGAGTATGGAAATACAGCATTATAGTAGGATGTGCTGGTACCTGAAAACACCTCAGGGAGTCTAGTAGAAATGGTAACTGAGGTTAATAGTGATGATGGCCTGTGTTTTGTACTCTGCATTTTAATCTCAGTCATATAACGTTTCTTTTTTTTCTATTTTTTCTCAGTGGGTCTCTTATTTTTGGCTTGTGTCTTATGACGAGAATAATGTATGTTCCTGTTAATGTGTTGAATGAACACGAGTGTGAAATTGGTTTTAGAATAACTTCTTGCCAATTTCCTCCGAGGTTTTAGAAGACTAAGCCTGGACATCCAGTCTCCCCCGAACATCGGCCTGCGGCGCAGCGGGCAGGTGGAGGGCGTCCGGCAGATGCACCAGAACGCGCCCCGGAGCCAGATGGCCACAGAGCGGGACCTGCAGGCCTGGCGGCGGAGAGTGGTTGTGCCAGAGGTACCACTAGGCATATTTAGGTTTGTTTTAGGCTATCTATTAATACTGTCTATCTCTCTAGAAATATGTCTATATGGTTATTGACACGCCTGTTAATCTGTCAGTGTGATAATCATATACATATATTTTATAATGGGTTGCAGTTGTGGTAGGAAAATGACAAAATTTCTTTTCACAATGATAAATTTTTCCAGGGCCAGTTTTGTTTTATTTGTGGAAACACCCAGTTTTCTCTCTCCAGTATTATTTTGAGAGAAATAGTATCTTACCGTCTGTAAGTATGTTAGTATCTATTTCTAAACGTTAAGGAACTGTCTTAAAATATAACCATAAGGCCATTATAGCTTTAAAAAATATTCTCAAGGGCCTCCCTGGTGGCCTGTGGTATGAGTCTCAGCGCTATCACCTCTACGGCCTGAGTTCGATCCCCGGCCAGGGAGCTGACCCACAGGGCGCAGCAGACCTCTCCTGTCTTCTCATTGCTCCCCTCAGCAGTGGATTTCAGTGGATCTGCCTGTTCTGCTCCCCAGTCTGTCTCTGAGGAGTCCTCTCACCCCTGCACCCCAGTTTTTCCACATGCGCCCCCCCCATCCTCAACAGATGCAATATCCAATCTGTGTTTACATTTCCAGTTGTCCCAGATGTCAGAATATTTTTGTTGTATTTGCAAGACTTTCATAAATGGCATACTTCTCTCAGAAAGCATTTCTCTATCCTCTTTTTTAAAAATTTTTTTTATTTATACATACAAGCTGGGGTACAGGCCAGAGGCGTGGGGCGGCGAGAGGGTTCACCAGAGACAGAGTGGGGAGCAGAACAGGCAGATCAGAAATACACTGCTGAGGGGAGCAGCGGGCAAGGCAGGAGAGGTCTGCTGCGCCATGTGGGAATCTCCCCGGCCGGGCGTTGAACTTGCGTCGCTGCTGCAGACAGCTCCACAGCGCAGCGCTCAACCGCTGCGCCACCAGGGAGGCCCTTCTCTATCCTCTTTAAAAAAAATTTTTTTCCTTTTTTCTTGTGATGCTAGTGTGCATTAGTGTTCGATGCCTAGATCCAGTGATTCATTGGGGTTTATAAAATGGTTGTATTTCAATTCTCTGATGTCTTCATTTATTACCTTGGATAGTTTTGAAAAAGATACTTACCTACTTCTGTTTGATAAACCTGGAAATTTTGTATATGAAAGATAGGCTCGCTGCTTGGTGATTTTGCGATAGCTTCACAGTGCTGAGACTTAACCCTTCCGCCACCAGGGAGGCCCCTGAATTTGCGATGTTTTTTATTACACAGTACACAGTGTAAAAAGCAGAAGGTGGAATTTGCATGAGAAATAGAAAAAGTCACCATCGTGTGTTGTCTGCTAGCACTGGCGTCCTGTGTCGTGTTCTCTGAGTGAGCATTGAAATTGAGTCTGATGTGTGTGGCTCTCAGAACTGAAATTGGAATTTCTGATACTGATTTTATTTTTAGTTTTATATTTTTTAAAGCATAGTCAAATTATTATTTTTTTTAAAAATATATATTTTTTTATTGTCATTTATATCTTTTACATTTTATATTCCCCTTGGGTATCTCACCACCAATTTACCCGTGATACTGATTTTAAAAGCAAGGGAAGCATAGTAGTATCAGGAATGCAAGATCTGAAGAATAGCCCTTAAACATTTACTCTTAACATAAAGGCAGGCAGGAAATAGTCAAGGCCGGAATTGTGGTTTCTTGCTCGATGAGGCTCGGGGCCCTCTGTTTCTCATCTCCATCTCAGAGCGTGCTTTAGTCCCTTACGGATATACACGAAAGTAGTGCAAGCGACTTGTGAAGGGTTGAGTCTGATTCAGCATGCCTGTGGGTAGAGTAAATTCTATTGTCATCTGAGTGTGGGCTGCAGGTGTTTCTGGAAAAAAAGCCATTTTCTTGATCACTTTTCATCTTTAGCCCTTTGTGCTTATACTCAGGGCCCATCTTAGACTCAGGAGCTTGGCTGAGATGTCAGGCTGGGAACTCTCGCAGTGGGGTTTTAAAGTGAGCGCAAACGTACAGCCCGTGTGTTCAAGTTGGAGGAAAAGGACATCCGGTCACTTCCCTAATCTCAGAAGGAAAAGGTCCTTCAGTGCTGTTCTCACGGTGGGAGGTCCCGGCTTTGCATCTGCTCACGGGGCCTTTGTACTCTGTTTTGTACCATGTGAGTGAAATACGGGTGATGAGAAGAAGTACCATCACTGTTCTGTCTTTCTACAGCTTATAAAACCCGCAATAAAAAGTTTGGAGGAATGGGCCTCCCTGGTGGCACAGCGGGTTAAGTGCAGCACTATGAAGCTATCCAGAGCCACTGCAGCCCAAGTTCGATCCCTGGCCAGGGAGATTCTCACATGACACAGCAGACCCCTCCTGCTTCGCCCGCTGCTCCCCTCAGCAGTGTACTTTAGTCAGTCTGCCCGTTCTGCTCCCCACTCTGTCTCTGGTGATCCTCTCACCCCCACATCTCTGGCCTACACCCCAGCTTGTATGCATAAATAAATAAATCTTTTTTAAAAAAAAAAAGTTTGGAGGAAGGTTCTGCTCTTAATTTTTTTCCTAGAGAAAGGTATTGCCATCTTGGAAAATCATAGGGACTTTTTGAACAGCTAGCATAAGAGATCTTGCTTGAGTCTGTTCTAATAGGGCCAGTCAAAATACAAATGAGTATTTCTGCATTAATTAACCACCTGCTCAAGTGGATCTCCTGCCTCTAACACAAAATACAGCTCTACTTCAATTTTGTTCTTGCTTTAGGAACTTTCTGTGTTAAAGCATATATCAGCTTCTGATTTGTAGAAGATGTTTAATTTTTCCTTTCTGTCCTTACCCCGCAGTTCAGTAACTAATATAACTGGCTGTACTTACATTTTTAGGAAGTTGGAAGACTTCAGGATAGAGAAAGGTGATGAAGAAAGAAATCTCTATATCATGGGAAGAAAAAGGAAGAATCTCCAGATCTCACAAAAGGTAAGTATATTCTCTTTTCTTAGCAATGCTACATTAGAAATTAAACTGAAATTTACAGTTTTATTTTTCATCATAGGGAATATTAGTAACTTACTAAAAGTATTGCATTTCTTGCTTAAAGTCTTGGGATTTTAAACAGTAGACATTGAGTTGTGCAGCTGGTAGGAAAGTATAGTTTGAAAGCTTGAGGGATGTACCTGAAACCCAGCAGTACTAAAGGACTCTGGGGAATGACTGTCCTGAGGCCACTCAGGTCCCGAGTGGGACCTCACCCGCCCATCAGCAGCACCTTGTGCTCTGACTCTGGAACTACCTGGCACTTTGTTTCTGAGTGTGTCCCAAGGATACCCTCTGCTTGGGCATCTTCTAGAAGTTTGACCTGCTTAAGAAAACCTTGCCCTGCGGTGTTTAATCTCGCTCTGGAGTTTCGTGAGCATCACGAAACGTTGTGTGCACACAGAAGACACAGCTGGCGGCGCGCTGCGTGCAGCTCGAGTGAAAGCTGCCCGTGCCGGGGGTGCTGGCTGGGGCCTCGCTGTCAGGGCGGCCCGTCCTGCTGCTCGTGTGCACGGCTTGGTGCTGAGGAGTCCGCAAGAACAGTTTTAATTTTTAAAGGTGGTTCAGCTAATTACCACGTCAAGTATTGGGAAAAAAAAACCAATGTTGACTACCTGAATATTTTCTACCGTCGTTGGATATTGCCTCGTGAAACGTATTTTAAAGTTAAATTTAAGAATTTAAAGAATAAATATTTTTCATTGTTGCTGGAAAATGTCTTAAAAGATGTTTACAGATCTGCTTACACTGCTGTTACTATGCATTAATAGATTTCTAATTAGGATGTGTCATTTGATATTTACAACGTATGATTAAATTACTTTTTACAGTTACTCAAGAAGCAGGCAGAAAGTTAAAGGTGAAGAGCTTTGAGATTTTCACTTGTAATTTTTGTCGCAAAGATTTTATTCTAAATCCTGTGTTGAGCATAAAAGACAAAGTTTCATTCTTAAATCGTTTTATGTGCAAAGCACAGATAAACATACGTGTGCCAGCACGTCTGTAGTCTGTATGTGGTCATGAATAAAATTACATGGCGGCACGAATTAGAAAAAAGGCCGCGTTGTTTCCTGCAGGCCTTCGTAGCGGTGATGTCAGGAAGGCGAGCGGGTCGCGTCGCTGTGAGATCTGGACTCAGAGGCTGGTGCCTCTCAGGAACACGGGTGTGTGTGTGTGTGTGTGTGTGTGTGTGTGTCTCAGGAACACTGGGGGGGTGTGTGTGTCTCTCTCAGGAACACTGGGGGGGGGGTGTGTGTGTTGCAGTGTCATGTTTAGTCTTGGAGTTAATGCCAGAATGTTGGGTCATGGGCGTTGTACTGATCTCCTTGTTTTTTAAAGTGTTTTCTGCTGTCCTGAATATTTTTCTGACCCATATTCCAGTTCATTAGTTCTCTTTAGCTGCATGTAATCTGCTTTTAAACCTGCTGTGTCCTTAGTTTTAGTTGCTGTATTTTTCAGTTCAGAGTTGCTATTTTTAAGAGTTTTCAGTTTTTTTTGCTGTAGTTCTCATTTTTTTAGTTCCTTGAAAAGTCTGTGTCTGGTAATTTCATTATTTAAATATCTTTTTCCCCGTTGATCTATTTCTATTTCCTGATGATTATCATTTTTGCAAGTAGGTTTTCTTTCTTGCCTGTCCTCTTAATTGAATGTTAAATGTTAGAGATGATTTGAAACCTGTGATGGTATTTCTTCCCCAGAGAAGATAGAGATTTGCCTATTTGGTCAGATTTAACAGTAACAAAATATCATCTGTTCGGGAGTATTTTGTCTTAAATCCTTTTGGAAACGTAATAGAAGACCAGTTTTGCTGAAGGTTGTGCTTACGTGTTTCTTCCATTCGTCTCAGGCTGACTCAGCGGTTCTGACGTCACAGTCCAGGCAGAGGGCCTGCAGGCGCAGGTACCCGAGTTACCGCCGAGGGGGTCTGGGGCGGCCTGAGGCATCTTCTGGGAATGAGTCTTCAAGCTCTGTCAGACATGTGAGTTTGTCGCCCTAAAATGTTCTTAGGCTGTCTTAATTCTTGACTTTGAAATGGTGTGAAAATACAGTGTTTTGCTGAAGAAATTGCTCAGTTTGATTTTTTTGGCCCAAATTTTGAAAAGCTTGGTTGAGATACTTATTACCATGCAAGTATACAGTCAGCTTTAGCATGTTCACAGATGGGGCCTTCCTTACCCTCTTTAATGTCAAAATATTTTCATCCCCTCTAAAGAACTCCTGTGCCCCTCGCTGGCGGCACTCCCAGCCCTGGGCGGCACAGCAGCCAGCCCTGGGCACCGCCACCGTCTCTCCGTACGTGTGCCTGTTCTGCACACTCCGTGTAAGGGGATCACGCAGTTGAGTGCGCCCGGCTTCCCCACAGCACAGTATCTTCAGGGCGCACCCGCGAGTGGCGCATGCTGCCCTTTTCCTTGCCCAGCGTCTCGTTCTGTGTGCCGCATTCTGTTGATGCCCTCAGCTCGGGGCAGCTGGAGTATTTCCACTTTCCACTGCCTTGAAAAGTCTCACTGTTCATAACGTAGAATAATGCTCACGTAGAGGCTTTTGTTTGGGCATAGCGTTTCTGTTCATTGGGGTATGTATTTAGGAATCAATTTGCTGGAGTAGGCAGGTCCATAGAAATTTTGTGAAGGGGTAAACCTTCCGTAATTTTAGGGACCTTCTCTGAGAAAAAAAATTCAAAGCTTCACACTTGATCTTAGCCAAAAGGCCGAGAAGCGATAGAACTCAAAGCTTCAGATGAGGTACAAGGCCTTGGTAGTAAGTTTAAGTTAAAAGCTTCTGTGGTAGGGCCTCCCCGGTGGTGCAGCGCTTAGGCACTGCGCTGTGGAGCTGTCGGCAGCGGTGATGGGAGTTCAACGTCTGGCCAGGGAGATTCCCACAGGGCGCGGCAGACCTCTCCTGCCTCGCCTGCTGCTCCCCTCGGCAGTGTGTTTCCTTCGATCTGCCTGTTCTGCTCCCCGCTCTGTCTCTGGTGAACCCTCTCACTGCCCCACACCTCTGGCCTGCACCCCAGCTTTCATGCATAAATAAATCTTAAAAAAAAAAAAAAAAGCTTCTGTGGTAAACAGTGGTAGACGGTGCTTGAGCGCTAATCTTCGGAGCTTTGCTTCTCAGTGGCGCTTTGTTTTTCCATCTTCTCTGCACATGCAATGTACATGCCTGCCGCAGGAGAACGGGGCGTCTCGACCTGAAAGCACCTTCCTGGTCTCCGCGACCTGCCTCCTGAGCAAACTGCGGCCAGCAGGGCCGGGGGGGTCCTTTTCTTCCTTTTGTTGTCTGAAAGGAAATCCAGACTGTACGGTCTAGGTTTACAGAAAACTGCACAGTAAATACCGCGAGGGCCCTGCAGCCCCCGCGCACAGCCCCGTGGTGGTCTCGGGCTGGCGCGGTCATTCGCTACAGCTGGTGAGCAGACGCTCCTGCTCTGTGCCCTCCCCCGCCTCACTCCGCGCTGCAGACCTGAGGGTGTGGACAAACGTGTGATGTTGCGTCCGCACCACGACAGCACCACGCAGTCTCAGGGCCCCGGGCACGCCCTGTGCGCCCTCGCCCGGCACGGCTTTTCACGGCGTCTGTTGTTTTCACCTTTCCAGTCCGTTTGCAGCAGGGACCATGTCGGTGGCCTTTCAGATGGGCTCCTTTCTGCCGCCATGCCTTCGTTCCTCGGTCTCTTCATGACTCTAGAGCGCATTTCTTTGTCATGCTGAAAAATACCCCGTTGTCTGGACTTACCAGTTTATCCATTCACATACCTGAGGGACATGTTGGTTTCTTCCCCATTTTGGCAATTGCTGATAAAGCTGCTGTAAACATCCCTGTGCAGGTTTTTGCATGGCATGATTTTCCAGGCATCTGGGTCAAATACCAGAGGTCCTCCTGAGGACCTTTTCGTTTGAAGTTTATCGGATACATAACCCAGTGGTTGTGCTTGTGAGTTCCTCAGGCTGGCTCTGTGGATTTTCTTGTGTTATTTAAGCCCAAGGTCAGGATTCTTCTTTTTTCCCCTCACGATTTAGGAGACCTCCTGTGACCAGAGCGAAGGCTCCTGTTCCTCCGAAGAAGAAGAGTGGAAAAGTGACAGAAGAAGCGAAAGTGACAGCGAGAGTTCCAGGTGCCTGCTTCACTGTCTAGTGCGCGCGAGCTTTCAGGCGAGGCCGTGGAGGCAGCCAGGGCGGCCTGAGTGGCACGAGAGCCCAGCAGCCCACGGGGGGCAGGCCACATTGAGTCTTTAATGCATCTCGAAGGCGACTGAAATAACAGCTGGTTCTCTATGAAATACTTTTATTTTTGTTTGACTGTAAACCTTTGGGCTAACAGTATATAATGTGTGTACTCAAAATATCAACTTCTCGGGCTGCATTTATAAAAGTGTGTGGGGTAAAACCTTAGTTTGGTTAGCTGCCTATGTTAGATGTTTCATCTTGCTATTCGGATTTATGGAACCAAGCCGTTAACATCTGTTCATCATCTTGGTCAATGTTAAGGCATTGCGGCAGGTGCCGAAACCAGCAACCAGGACGTCATTCTGTCCGTGACACATCTGTCAATCTCGAAGGTTCTGCCTTCTAAGAGGGTCTGATTATCTTACTTCCGTTTCTTGCTGTCCAGGCCACTGTGCCGCACTCAGTGCTCCTGTCTTGACTTGTGGTTAAGAGCTGGAGTGGTTTTCAGAGCATATTCGACTGCATTTACTTCACAGACTTTTTAATTGTAAAATATGTGTCACATAAAATTTATCATCTTTTTAGCCTCACAGCTGGAGCATGTTCTAGCTTCCACGTGTTGTGTGCCCAGCCCCGCGGCTCTTCCCCCGCCCCGCACTGCCCGTCGCACGGCGTCCCCACGCCGGCTTCCCAAATTGTGGTCTCTCTGTTCACTCTTGGGCAAGGCTGGTGCTCTTAGATTTTTTTCAGACAGCTCTTTTTAGGGAGTGTGTGTGTGTTAGCACTTGGAGCTGGGCAGTAATAGCCCTGTGAGAGGCTTTGCCGCTCTTCTCTGTGTTATCTGAAGTGAATAGTGCACCAGGGACTTGGTTCCTTTTCCTTCTTTCTTCTTTTTTTTTTTTTTTTTTTTACAACATGAAAAATAAAACAATTGTATAAATTTAATGGCCCCCAGAGGAGAAGGGAACCTTTCCTGGTGTGCCCCTGATAGGAGGCGGACTCTGGGCCTGGAACCCTGGTGCTTCCCTGGCAGCCTGGCCCCAGGGCACCTGGCCCCTCCCCACTGCCCTCCCCCAGGAGCCGGTTTCTCTGTCTAGTGTCCTGTGCGACTGCTTTTCTTCAGGCTGTGGCTGTGCCCTCTCTCGGGTCTTCTGACCTTGTCCTGTCTGGGAGAGACCCCCTTGGAAAGACGGTCTGACCCCTGAGACCTTAGTTGCTTGGTGGGGCTGCGGTTTCTCAGGGTACTCACTGTGGGTTTATCTTTCCCGCTGAAGCTTCTCCTCCCGCTCACCCCCGTCTTGGTGGTGGTGGTAAATTGTCGTGCATTGTTTCTGCTGTTTGCTTACCTTGACACTCCACTTTTGAAAGGGGAATCATGAGTTGGCTTTAGCTGTTACTCTTAAAAATAATTCCTCAGGTTGGTTTCTCTTAGGATCTTTGGTCATTTCATCGTTGGTTGATAGTGAGTGATAATCAGCATGAGTCTTTCCAGGGTCTTTCCTGTTCTCCTTAGTTCTCTCTTCTCAGGCTCATGTGATTGATTCTCTTGAGACCTAGATTGTGCACACACAACTTACCGTGTTTCCCTTCCCCAGTGACTCCTCCTCTCGATACTCTGACTGGACGGCTGATGCAGGTATCAATTTGCAGCCGCCTCTACGAGCCTCATCTCGTCGACGAATCACTCGATTTTGTAGTAGTTCAGAGGACGAAATGTCTGCTGAGAATTTATCTCCTCCAAAAAGAAGACGAAAGAAAAAGAAAGAGAATAAGCCTAAAAGAGAGGTAAGAAAAGTAGATCTTTCGAAGTAAAGTGTGTATTTTTAGGAAGGCTTTTCTTTCCATGTTTAGAAAGTAGAACTCTTGGGAAGTTAGAGTTTATGTTTTTATAGGCAGTGTTGTCAGCAGTCAAAGGAAAGCAGAGACTTCTTTTGCGAAAATGACTTTTTGTTGACACTCTTCGTCCAGCGGAGCCCAAGGCTCCTGCACTAGAACCTGGGCGCGACTTGCCCTTAGCTGCAGCATAAAGCAAAGCGGCCACGTGTGACTTCTTTCTTCTTTTTTATATTTTTGAAGTTGTATTTATTGCGGTGACCCTGACTAACATCACAGTGTGTATCTCAGGGCTATAGACTTACAACCCTACAACTGGAGACTATTTCACCATAACCACCACCTTGTTCCACCTCACCTGGGAGATTGTGGTGGGGCCCAGCTCGGGCAGAAGTGGAGATCCTGGTGTACAGTCACCAGTCGTAAGAGCGCAGGTGGAGGAGATTCCCTGTGGTGGCATTCAGGGTAGACTTGCCGGATCTGACTGTGTGCTGAAGAGGGCTCAGGCTGTAGAGGGCCCTTTCAGAGGTGTCACGTGTTAGGAAGAATCCACTGGAGATCAGGAGATGGTGGAGGCTGGCTCGAGGCCGGTCTGTGGGGAACCAAATGGATGTGCTGTTAGAAACTAATCTGATCCTTAGGTGAGTGCCAGTCCGTCCTCACTCTGAATGGTGAAGTGTCTTCAACTGTGAGCGCTGCCCTTTTCCATTCCTGCTAAACTTGGCTCTCTTTCCCTTGGCAGAACTTGAGGAGAATGACCCCTGCAGAGCTCGCAAATCTGGAGCAGTTATATGAATTCCACCCTCCAGTTTGGATTACGGATACCACACTTCGAAAGTCTCCTTTTGTCCCTCAGATGGGTGATGAGGTGAGAATAGAAGCATTTAAAAACATGCATATGCTACAGAAAGCAAAATTAATAGTGCTTTTTAAGTTTTTATTTTAAATGCATGCTTCCCCTTTGTAGGTAATATATTTTCGACAGGGTCATGAAGCTTATGTTGAGGCTGTCAGAAGAAACAACATTTACGAACTGAACCCTAACAAGGAGCCATGGAGAAAAATGGATCTTCGGGTAAGATGGTGGTATTATTAAGTCATTAACATGCAGCACAGGTGTAGTGAGATTATTCATAAGTCCACTAAAGAACCTACTGGAAGCATATTTTATTACTATCTTTCAGTTTCCTACTTTAGACTATTTCTGTTACTGTTATCTGCTGAATGTTAGAATCAAGCAGGAAGACTTAGATTGAACAATGTAAAATTTTAAGTGTGTTAGTTGCTCAGGAAAGCAGCTTGGCAGTATAGATCATTAGTTTTAAAATGTGAATAGCTGGGACAGATTTTCAAAAGAAAAGGAAAATTTTCAATAGAAGAAATAGAAATTGGATAAAGCATTTACTCTTAACGCATAATAAAGTAGAGAAAAAACTAGTTTCCCACACTTAACCAACTTTGTAGGTTTCCTTCTCACTAAAGAAAGAAAATAGCATGTTTTAGCAAATTGCAAGGGTTTTGATTTGTAAAATATTAAGTCTAGAAAGCAGCCCTGGTTTTCTAGAAGGCATGGTGGCAATTGGAATGAAGCAGAAGGATATCTACTGTTTTAAATCAGTGATTTTACTTCTGGTAACTTGGAAAACAACCAGAAATGCATGACAATTTATGAGCATGGTGGGTTCAGATTATTGTTTTTAAAAACAAAAAGAAGATCCAAATATTTCATGATACTGAATGGTACGTTCATGTATTTAACTGTCAGGTAAAGCCTGCCGTTTTATTGAGACTTGTCAAATATTTGTTGAATGAGTGATAGGCACATTTCACAAAAATTGTGTTATTACTGGAGGAAAATGGGATGTGAAATGCTGTTTGTGGTTTTAATAACAAAAATTTTAAAGACATATCATCAGCCCCCCCCCCACCCCCCCCGCCCAATACATCAGAATGTCAGTAGTGACTATGGAATAGTAATATAAGTGATTTTTTTGTTCTTTGTATTTTGAATAACTATTATAAAATGATGAAAAAGGATTTTAAACAAGAGAGCTGTTCTTAACCCCCATTCAGTTCAGTGGCTCTCCTGCAAACGTGGCTGTAGCTGTTTCAGATCCCCGTACTTTGGCTTCCTTGACTACAGCACCTGAGTACAGCTGAGCCTTGTCCCTCGAGGGCTCCGTGTTTGCCAGTCTGCCTCCTTGCCCTGCGTTACCTGCCGCCCTGGTCAGTGCGGGGGTGCTTTCTGGTCGTTTGCAGACAGCGTGTTTCCTAAACAGCATCTCCTGGGGGAGGTAGGCTGAGGTGCTGGCCTCTTGTTGGAGCTTGCATATTGTAAGCAAGTTCTTTTTGCAGTCTGTTGAATGCCGCTTTTAACACATTGTATGCGGGAAACGTATTTATACGTTTTATGTTGACTGGTGGTAGAGCACGGGACACGTATTAATACGTTTTTTATAGACTAGCGGTAGAATGCAGGTAACGTATAAATATGTTTATTTTTATACTTTTTTTTATACTTAAAAAATTAGCAAAAATGGCCCGCGCCACCTGTTAGTGCGCGATAAAAACTACCCGCAAACAGTGTGTTAAAACTTTTTGACATTTGTGTGCTTTTGGTTGGTCACTTGCTATTTAAAATGACGCCCCAATGCAGAGCTAAAGTTCTGTCTTGTGTTCCTGAGCACAGAAAGCAGTGATGTGCATTATTGAGAAATATGTCTGTCAGATACACTTTATTAGTGCTGGCGACTGAATTCAGGTTTCACGACTGAACGTAGAGTAAATGAGGTGTCTTTACACAGAAACGCAACATAAACACGGCCGTGCATCGCTCGGGTGACTGCAGTGTTCGCACTGCCCTCGGCCCCCCGTTCCTCTCCCTGTGTCAGACACATCTAGAACCAGGCTGGGCCTAGCACTCGGGTCCCTGACATTGAGCGTGTATTTGCTCAATGAGTAAAAGGGCGGATGGTCTCTGTTCCTGCTGCCGAGGAAGCGTGCGGGAGGCCTGATCCCACACAGCCCCGTGCCTCGTCGCCGTGGGGTCTTTGCGTCCCTGACCCTGCTCGTCGGGGAGGTGACGGCACTAGCAGGTCACTGATGCCACATTTTGGAAGAATATTTTTGAATAAGCTAAAATGCTACTACATTTTGAAGAGAATGCATAATCGAAGGTTCTATAAATGAAAATGTGTCTTTAGGAAGAGCAAAAGTCAGAAGGTAATTCACATTTTTCACAGCTGTTGTCATTAGAGACGGAGCCGATGGGTGATGGTGCATCCAGCTTGTGTGGTGCGGCCCCTGAAGGAGCGTGTTCCCCCGTTAGGAAGAGCATTAAATGTCTCTTTAAATATGTGATTAGCAGCAGCAGAAATGATTATACATGATGTAACTTGTGCTGGTCTGCTGGTTGGAAAGCCTCGATTGTGAGTTGACTTAATTTGGCAATAGGTTGAGTGATAATCTTCAGCAGTTGTTTCATTTTAACCATTTTAAATCAAGGATCAGGAATTAGTCAAAATAGTTGGAATCCGATACGAGGTCGGGCCTCCTACTCTCTGCTGCCTCAAACTGGCCTTTATAGACCCTGCAACGGGGAAGCTGATGGACACCTCCTTCTCAATCAGGTAGGTGTTTTTTCACGGTATTACCTCAGTTTGGACTTTGTGCCTTACTGACGAGCTCGCCCCATCAGATTAGCTGTGGGTGGGCTGAGGTTCTGCTAGACGTGACCCTGCTGGGGTAAAGAGGGAGCGCTGCAGCCAGGTAGGCCTCGACATGTTCACACACGCTCCGTGCCTCTTCCGGGTGCGGGGAGTCCCGTCCTGTGAGGGGGTCGTTTCGTTTGGGAAAATTCTAGAGGCATAAATACTGGGTTAAACCTGTACTGTTGACCATGTGAAATGTGACACCTGGGAACTGTATGTGATGTAAGTGTAGGCAGTGGACTTTGAAGAACTGGTATGAAGAAAAACAGTATAAAGTATCCGTTTTGATGACACGGTCAGACGTGACATACTGGGTTAAGAAAATGTGCTATTAAAATTAATTTCACTTGTTTCTTTTTACTGACTTTAATGTGGCTAGTCAGCAATTACGACTCGCATATGTGCCCCCGTTGAATTTCTTTCGGGTGCCGCTGCTCTGGGCTGCGGCCGCGCGTGCGGGGCTGTGATGGCCAGGGGTCTCGTTGCAGGTACCACGACATGCCGGACGTCATTGACTTTCTGGTTCTGCGTCAGTTTTACGACGAAGCGAGACAGAGGAACTGGCAGTCCTGTAAGTCTGCCCTGAGACTGGCGTATGCCGTGCCCGCCGGCCTCCCCTTGTCGTATGCTGGCATCTAAAACCGTCAGAAGGTCGATAGCAGTTGCACTCCCTGAAAACATTTCTGTGTACCAGAGACTTGTACCTTTGATGCCACCTCAGCTGCACTGAACTAGGGTGACTTGAGGTGACCGTTCCTTTAAAAACGAAAGCATCACATACACCTGAGCCCTGTGACCGGGCCAGGAAAGGGGGAGCCCCTCAAGGTGGGCGATGAATGGCTGCATGTGGTTTTCGTGGTGCGGTTTCAGGTGGGCTCACTGGCTGCACTTAGGTAGGTCTTTAGCCCCCTCAGGATACAGGTGATGGCTGGAATTAGACACTCACAGGTGTCCCACCTGTTTGCCTGTGCACGAACTTTTTGGGTGCGTGTTGCAGTCTCAGGGGCCCTAGTCTTGAATTGGACTTTTGATCCTTACAGTGACAGCTCATTTTGCTTTTGTTAGCTTGGGTCTCTTATTAGAACGTCCACGATTCCTCGGGTCACGTCACCTTCTGTGTGTGTTCATAAATGATTTTAGGACCGCATTCGTTTTTCTAGTGTTTGCCACTTTTTTCTGCAGATATTGCAAACAAACACTTTAGGTCCGCTCCCTGAGATTGACAGTGCGTAGTAGACTCTTTAATGGTGATGTCTGCATAAGCAATCAGAATTTCATTTTGATTGATCTGTTTTTGCAAAACTCTCAAAGAATTACTAATGCTGGAGAGTTGGCTGTTTTTTTCTTTCTGATTTCACTTTGGAAACTGATGGATGGGAAAGAAAGGGTAGGATTGTTACAGCAGGCTGGTTCTTTTGGAATATCGGTAAGACAAAAATCAGATAAGGTTTATTTCACCAGAAGCGCTACAGTTGTAAAATACGTTTGGGAACTGTATCATGGAAAGGCACTGTCTTTGTTTGCAGTGCTCTTTCCATCGTTATGTTCACTTTCATAACAGCCCTCCTGAGGTCTGTTCCCTGCTCTTATATTATGCTGAGATAATGGGATTTGTGGGTGTTTCTTTTCAGTAATAAATACTTCAGCACCTCCTAGGTTATATGGAGAGCAGGTTTTTATAATGAGATCTTAATTAGAGCACTGTCATGTGATGAAGGTGTTTGTATAACAACTGTAGAATAATTATGAATTGTCTTAGTTATTCGTTTGATTTATTCTTTGGGAGATGTTAAGTATTTCTAAGTGCCATGTGTTTAATATACCTATTAAATAAGCATTGATAGCATCCATTATTGTAAAAGATTTTTGTGTTTTGTTACACTTCATCCTTTGCTTCGTGTTCTAAGATGTAACAGAACTTACTGTGGAGTGGGCATTTGGAGTCACTAAACAACCTGCTCATAAGCCAATTTAGTCTTAGGTACAGAGCTTTGTACCACCAGTAAAACGCTGAGTATGGCATGTTTTTTACATGTGTTTTATCACTGATGGTTGCTGGGAAATGGGGAAGAATGGCTAATTTTAAGATTAAAAAAAAAAACCTTTGATCTTTGTGTCACCTGTATCATGTGGTATTTGATGTTAGCAGATGAGCGTCTCTTACTCCTCGTCTGTCCTAAACAGGTGACCGGTTCCGCTCCATCATTGATGACGCTTGGTGGTTTGGAACGGTGCTGAGTCAAGAGCCGTATCAGCCTCAGTACCCCGATAGTCATTTCCAGTGTTACATCGTCAGGTCTGTATGCAGAGGCCGGCAGCTTACCTGCTCGCGTCTGGTCTTTGTGGCAGGTTAACTGTGAATGACACACACGCACCTGGCCACAAAACCACCTTGGAATGCGCAGTGAGGCGTGTCGCTCTCGCGGCCTCGGTGCAGTGCCACCTACCTCCCTGGGCCCCTGTCGCCTCAGACATCCTGAGCAGCACTGCTCAGGGCGCCTGCTGACGTCCCGCCCGTCCCTCCGCTCCCTTGGCTGCCTTGCCTGCTGGCTGGGGATGAAGTCCCCATTCTGAAGCATAGCAACGGAGGCCTTCACAATGGCTTTGAATCTCTCCTCCTTACCCTGGGTACAGGCCACACAGGATTTCTGGTTTTGTCTTTGAACCCACCATACATTTTTGTACGTTCATCTTAGACTGTAGCGTTGTAAATTTAGTATTTAAACTTTCACCGTGACAGTGAGCTTATCTTTCTGTTTACTCTTATAGTAGAAACCTAGTTGTTAGCCACATTTTGTCTTTTTGAAAGGCTAACCAAGTTTTTTTTTAACAGATGGGACAATACAGAAATCGAGAAACTTAGCCCATGGGACATGGAACCAATTCCTGATAATGGTGTGTAATTGTTAAATAATGAAAATATTTTACTTTTATGTTTCTGATTTTTTTTTTTTAAAGATTTATTTATTTATACACACAACCTGGGGTACAGGCCAGAGGCGTGGAGCGGCGAGAGGGTTCACCAGAGACAGAGCGGGGAGCAGAACAGGCAGATCAGAAATCCACTGCTGAGGGGAGCAGCGGGCGAGGCAGGAGAGGTCTGCCACACCATGTGGGATTCTCCCTGGCCAGGCGTCGAACTCGCATCGCGTGCTGCCTACAACTCCACAGAGCAGCGCTCAACCGCTGCGCCACCAGGGAGACCCTGTTTCTGATTTTTTATCTACTAATGCATATGGACACAGTAGTGTTCTTTGAGACACACTTTCACGTTATTGTGGTAACTGAACTTGATTAAAAGAAGTCAGCAGAATTCCGTGTGTCTGGCCGTGAGTCCTGACCTGGGAGCCCAGCTGCTGCTGCCGGCCTCCGGTCCCCACTAGCGCTTCTCACGTCGCAAGCGCAGGTCCGTGGTTTGACTTTTGTCTTCTTGTTCTTTTGATGAAATTCACAGTTGATCCTCCTGAAGAACTGGGAGCCAGTATTTCTGTCACTTCAGATGAGTTAGAGAAGCTGCTCTACAAACCAGAAGATGGTGAATGGGGGCAGAAATCGAGAGATGAAGAATGTGAACGAATCATTAGTGGTATAGATCAGCTTTTGAATCTTGGTAAGTTTTTTGGGGGTGAAAGTTCATTTTCACGTTCTTTTTCCCCACAAATGTTTTTTAAAAATCGAAGCGTTGTTGTGGTTGTGTCCTTCCCTGCAACTTCTGGAGATTGCCTGTGGGGGGCCTGCAGTGTCAAACATAGTTCTTGATTTACCATTGATTTGTAGAGAAACATCACTTCGAGGTGATGAATTTACTGAGAAAAATTCCTCTGTCTGCCCTTGCAGATATAGCAGCAGCTTTTGCAGGGCCCGTCGATCTCTGTACGTACCCCAAGTACTGCACCGTGGTGGCTTACCCGACCGATCTGTTCACCATTCGGATGCGACTTGTTAATCGGTTCTACAGGTTAGGAGAAACTTACTTTAAAAGTAGTGAGAAAACATAACCTGGTTATTCCAGCTCTGTACAGTGAAGACGTGGCATGGAGGGGACAGCGGTGGCGTGGAGACTGGTGTCAGCACAGTGAGACAGCTTTGGTGCTTGTGGCGGGGTGTAGTGAAAGCCAGATACGGTAAAAAATGCTCTGTGTCATGCCTCAGTTATTCATCTGTCTTTCCTAAAAATTACGGTGATTAGAAATTACATTTGTTTTTGTGTTATCGTTCCGATTTGGAATGTTTAGTTGATGACTGGCCTTTGAAAGCTTATTTCCCCAGGCTCATCAGCTTTTTATCCCTCTTTTTTTCAGAGCACTGGTAACTAAAATTTCCTGTTCTTAGCAGTTTTTTTAAAAGCAATAGATGATGTTTTATTTTTTATAGTTCAGCTACTTTGAGAAATCCGTTACAAAATGTGGCTTCTTGAGTCCACGGTGGTGTGGTTTACCTCTTAATCCTGTAGGCTGTTTGGTCAGAAGGCGCTTCGCCAGTTGGCAGGAGGCTGGCGCTCTGGGCAGAAGCAGGCGAACACGCGCTCCGTCCCGAGTCTCAGCGGCCTCGCGTTAGGGCGAGCCGCGTGCGGAGGGAGGGCTGCTCCGCTGAGACTCAGTGGCCCCGGGAGCTCTGCGCGGGCTCTGCCCCGCGTGCTCCCTGGGCCCTGGGCAGGCTGGCGGCGTAGAGCCCTGTTCGTTGGCGCTGCGTGCTCACGACCGAACTGCTCTACTTGGTGACTTGCAGACAGTGAGTTTTTTAGCTCGCTTTCTGTCTTTCCGCTTTTTGAGTCCTGAGTTTCCTACTGTTATTTTTGAAGGCGGCTGTCTGCATTAGTCTGGGAGGTCAGGTACATCGAACACAATGCCAGGACATTCAATGAGCCTCAGAGTGTAATTGCAAGGTCTGCTAAGAAGATCACCGACCAGCTTTTACGGTTCATCAGGTGAGTGGCTGCATGTTGTGGGTGCTGTGCAGGAGGGGTGCGTGTTGGGCTCTCGCAGTTTCCAGTCCGGTTTTTGTTCCCTAATTGACACCCTTCGGTATTTTACTCTTGACGCATAACTGTCAACGTCCACGTTTGTCTGCTCTGATCGCTGTGTAGCAAATGGTAATTCCGGAGGTGAGAATGTTTTTATTGCGTTCAATAACGGGTGCAGGCCAGAGGTGTGAGGGGAGAGAGGACTCGCCAGAGACAGAGTGGGAGCAGAACAGGCGGATCCACTGAAACATACTGCTGAGGGGAGCAGCGGGGAGACAGGAGAGGTCTGCTGCGCCATCATATGTGAGGAATTTGACAAGTGTTTCCTGCTTTTGAAAAGTTGGAAATTTTTTTATCACCGAGAGCTGCCCTACATGTGCCCTTCACCCGGCTCCCCGTGGTCCGCACTTTACGCAGGCGTGGGGCACTCTGAGATGTCGGGAAGCCCCCTTGGTGCCATCCTGTTGCTGCAGTGTGGAACTTACTGCATCTCCTCAGAATCTTCCTGGGTGTCCTTGGATGATTTCAGCATCTTGTCTGGACCTCTCTGGCCTTGGCCATCTTATTTCCTTAGTCTTCTTCAACCTGCCCCACATTCATACTTTCATGGCCTCAGCATTTTTCTGTCCATGTCGAACACTTACTTTGTAGCACGTACCTAATTTGGGCCTGTCAGGTGTTTTCTCGTGGTTAGATTGAGTCTTGCTGACTCTTGGCTCGTACCCAGGAGACTGCATGACTGACTAGACCTGCATTTTCCTGCTTCAGGACGTCAGTTTGGAATAGTGGAATGGAAACTGACTGGGAATTGAGACCAGGGTCTCACCCGATCTGCAGTGAGCGTCTTTGTGCCTCTGCACAGATGTCTCAGCCACTTTCATATAAAGTTAGTGAGTTTTGGGCCTCCCTGGTGGCGCAGTGGTTAAGCACTGCGCTGTGGAGCTGTCGGCAGCGAGTTTGGTGCCCGGCCAGGGTGTTTCCCACATGGCGCAGCAGACCTCTCCTGCCTCGCTCGCTGCTCCCCTCAGCAGTGTATTTCCGTCGATCTGCCTGTTGTGCTCCCCGCTCTGTCTCTGGTGAACTCTCTCCCCCCAACCCCCCGGCCTGTACCCCAGCTTGTATGCATAAATAAATAAACCTATAAAAAAAATAAAGTTAGTGAGTTTTGCTGTAGGGTACTTTATGCCTTTTCCACATAGCTTGGAAAAGGACTTGAAAGAATCACATACTAGGAAGATGATTTGATAATTGGTCATTTCTCACATCTAGTAGAGAGGAACGCCTGTCTCAGGGGCTGGGCTGGGTCTGTCCCGTGTCGGGGGACTTGGGTGATTGGGCTCCGGGCAGCGCCTGTCGTCTTCCCCTTCGGCCAGGCTGGGCCCACTTAGCTCTCACTTCTTCTCATAGCGCCAATCAGCGTTTTCCCTGTTCTGACCCGGCTGTTCTTGTCATGACTTGGAAGGACTCGTGCCGGCATCGAGGTGGGCCCACGTCACCGGGTCACCAGCCTCGCTTCCCTCTGCACGCTCTTAACTCAGGGAGACCTTTCCAGAATTCTGAGACGATTAGTTGTCTTCTTGGAGCTTGAGGATTGGCTTGGAGTGGGGGTGTGCACAAAACGGGGCGGGGGTTTACTTAACACGTAGGTTGAAATTTTTGCAATAGTTGACTATATCTGTATGCTGTTAAAAAAGTGAAAAATTGTTTTTTAGGAATCAAGAATGTACAAATATCTCGGAACTTTCTAACACTTCAGAAAATGATGAGCAAAATGCCGAGGACTTGGTATGAAGTTGTCAGTTTTATAATGATTTTTATAATTTTCAATGTTAACTTAAAAATGGAGTCGAAATAGAAAATGTTGGTCACCTACCTCAATTCTTGATATATTCCAATGAAATAGGAATACAAGGCACTTGACAAAAATATATTTAAAAAAATTATTTAGGTAATCAATGAGTAATTGTTTTAGCCAGAAACTGACAAAAAACTTAAAGGAGAAAAAAGTCTTAAGTGGATAACTTAAATGTACAATATGTTTCCAAATTTCAGCTAGAATGAGGAGTATCATAAAGAAATACCTTGGAAATATTTTCGCATAAACCACTGAGTGTTGGAATTGATTGTAATTAAAAATTACAGTTTTACCATGTCTCAGGCACCCTGAAGACCTTGCTCAAGATGGCGGCGAGGTGTGCGTTTCGCCTCGGCGGTGTCAGGCTGGCCCCTACAGTGGTGGGAAGGACGGTCTTTGAAAGTAGTGTCGGTTTCTGCACAGACGTTTATTGTAGTTTGCTCATTTTCATGCTAGTTTATGTGGGAATAAAAAGGGGCCGCTGAGTGGCTTAGGGAACGAGGTGATTCGTAGAGCGTGAAGTCCAGAGAACGTAGGAGGCGTGTGTTTTGGGGATTTTATGGATTTTGTTACCTGATTGTGATTTTTGTATACTTGATAAACAAATTCCCAAGTGTTTAATGTCTGTTCAGAATTTGCTATGAATGCTGTGTAGCAAATTGCAGATCGAATTCAGCAGAAACTGTTTTAAAGCTGCTTGCACATGTGCTAAATGTCTAGGACGTTTAGGACATGCGCAGAGAAGCTCGTTAGAGCCCTTTGCTGGATCAGTGCGTGTTCTTAGGGGATAGAAAGGGGTACTGAAAGGGGCGCCCGAGGTCATCTGACTGTCTTTTGAGATTTTGTGAGTTACAGAACCCTTTTAAGGCATAATGTTTTAAGATAATTTATTTCAGTGAGACTCAATACTTATGGTGCTCTGATTTTTATTCCTAGGATGATAGTGACCTCCCTAAAACATCTTCTGGAAGGAGGAGAGTAAGTTAATCTTCCTGGTTGACCCTCATTTTGTGTGTTGTATTTGAAAATTATATTGATAGAGAAATATTTTATGAGAGAAATGGGAGAAATCACTGAATGGTGGATATTTAGGTAAGGCTTAGTGGAAAAATTGTGATTTTAGTTGTGCTCTCAGAATGAGATAGAAGAAGAAGAAAACAATTTAAAAAGTAGGGATTATTCTCCAAGTGAAAATGTAGGAAAATGAGGAAGGCGGACTGGCTAGTGAGGCCCCACCCTAACCGGGCCAGGTGGACAGAGGAAGGTGGTCCTGACAACTAGCAGGTTCATTTACACGTGAAAGAGAATCGGGTGGCAAAGTAGATCTATAACTTTCAAGGGATAAAAGGGTTGAGTGATAGAAGGTGAAGTTGGTGTTCACTTTAGGAACCTAGGACTTACGGGAGGGCCTAATTACGGGCCTAGTTAAGGAGTGGAAGGGAAGAAGATGAGACTAGTGAAGGGAAAAGTTAGTAGGATTTGGTGACTAAATCCTTTTATTAAAATGAGAATTTATTGGGAGGATGGGGTTAAGGAGAAGGAAATATGAAAATGTTTTGGCTATTGGGTATTTATAGCATTATTAGCACCTCTTGAAGTTTTAATATTATACACTAATTAAAAATAAAGGTTGTTAGTCTGAAATGCTTAAAAATGTAAACCTTTAAATTTCATTCAAGTGCTGTGTACATTTGAACTTTTTATAACATTAATATTCTTAATGTGCTTGCCCAAAGGACTTTGAAAGTTTGACTTGAATTATCTTCTCATTGTTATTTTCATATTTGTCAAAACAGACTGCCCAGTGTTCAGTATCTGTTCAGTATTTGTTGTGTCTTCTGTAGCACATTCCAAATGTAGTGACTTAAACACTGACCCTGTGACCTTACAGTTAGATCAGAAGTCCTACATGGTCCCTCAGGACTAATGTCAGAGGTCAGCTGGGCTGTGCTCCTTTGCGGACACCCGAGGGTGGGGATGGCCCTTTGCTTTTTCCAGCCAAGGAGGCTCCTGGCCCCTCCTCCACCTCCAGCTCAGCAGCCCGGCGTCTTCTGGTCTGAATCAGGCCCTCCCACGGGGGCCCTTGAGCGTGCACTGGGCCAGTGCCGTTGCCTGTCGCAGAATCAGTGCCTTGAGTCACTTCGGCAGAGTCCCTGTTGCTGTGTAAGGTGACGGAGCGATAGGACTGGGGTGAGGACGTGTGGACATGTGGGGCGCCGCTACTCTGCCTGTCACATCCTGCGTGTTTTGCTTCATTTCTCAACTTAGGAAAGAAGTGGTGGAATGAAGTAAGGATGTTTTTCCAGTAACAAATAGGACATTTTTGCATTTTTACAGGAAAGTGGATTTTTTTTCCAAGTAGATAAAAAAATTCACAGTAGCCACATTTTTATGATATAACACAGATGACAGCAGCTCAGTGGGATTTTTACCGCCGTACAGTGTGTCACGTTTCGTTACTGAAAACCTTTTAATATTGTGAATGTGTTTTTAGATCCATGATTGGAATACAAGGAAGCACAGAGCTACCAGCTATGTTGAAAACAACTGGAAGAAACAGTGTAAGGAACTAGTGAACTTAATTTTTCAGTGTGAAGATTCTGAACCATTTAGGCAACCTGTTGATTTGGTTGAATATCCGGTAAGTTGCCGTTGTTTGAACAGTTGGGGCTTCTTATTTTGTGGAAAGGACATTGTGGTAGAGGTATTTAAATTAAACTGTAAAGAATAATGTTTGGACTTCCTGTTAATGACCTTCTCTCTCACCACTGAGTTAGCAGTAGAAGAGTTGTTTTACTCTGTTTTTATAGACATCCTTATACCTTATTGAAGAATCAAGACTGTTGAACAAGTATCGCATATAATACTACATGATTCTGCATAGCTGTTACATGACCTGGCCCAGCCCCCGAAACTGTAGATTGGCTAAAAGTGTCTTTACTCTCCAATAGGGAAATGGAAATGACCTTTAAAAAAAAAAGGTCTGCTTATAAAGCGGACATTTACTGTAGGAAGCTTGGAAATTATAGAAGAGTCTAAAGAAGGAAATAAAGACAGTTTCATATTTTCCAAAGTAATAGTATAGTATAATATAGTAATTTCTGGTCTATCTGGGCCTCTTTCTAAAGTACTAACTTTTGCCTTAATTTTGAGTATTGGAGTTCTGATGCTTTTACCTTTCTAAAAGCTAGAACTAATTACTGTTTTTAAAACTCAGGACTACCGAGATATCATAGACACCCCAATGGATTTTGGAACAGTCAGGGAGACCTTAGAAGCGGGAAATTACGACAGCCCTCTGGAGTTCTGCAAAGACATCCGCTTGATATTTAGCAACGCGAAGGCATATACACCAAACAAGAGATCAAAGGTAATTTTAAAGGTGGTTTGTTTTTTTTTAAATTTTAAATAGTATGCTTGATGTGGGTAGATAACAACTTTTCCATTCACTGGTTTCAGGTTGGAATTTAAATACAGTGAGTAAGAATATTGGTAAGAATAGAGCTGGTGCCTCTGACCAAGTTTCTGCTGTTAACCTTACAGTTGTTGGCGTTCATCTTTCCTGAAGTTTTATAGATAAAGCAAGGATAGGTGTGCGTGGGAGTACCAACCCAGTTGTAAAAAATGAACACATCTGAATTTGGTACATAGCATGAGGAAAATCTGTTTTCATATGAGAATCTTGAAACATGAATTGGAGGCGCATTTGCTAGAGACTGAAAGGAAAGGGAAGTTTGAGGTGGGCTGGGCCTACTGATGGCATACTGGTTTCGGATCCAAACAGAAGTACACGCACCGATTTGGAACACAAGTACATAGTAGATCACTAAATTTTTGTTAAAATGTTGTATGTTGGGTAACTTCAGAACTGTTGAAGAAAATGCAGCGAAGCGTGTATGTGCCGTCAGCGGAGGCTCCCTGGGCGCTCAGGTCCCCTGATCACTGTCCTGGGCGGTCGGACAAGAGCGGTGTTTCGAGAAGGTTTTAAAGCACAGCACTTGCTTGCTTTCAGAGCACTTTCTCTGTCATCTGTGACTGTTACTGCTAGTTAGCCACTTTGTCTTAATTTCTCTTTCTCTGCTTAGACTCCTCTTGCATTGCTTATTCTTGTCTCACTTTGAGAGCTCTTTGATTACATTCAGCGTCCAAATTGCTTATTTGAATCGGTTTAGCATTCAAGTCTAACATTTTCCCAAGCTTGTGTTCTTGTCAACATGCACAAAAACCACCTGAAAATGGATAAAAGAATTAAAAATAAGACCTGAAGCCATAAAATATATATTAAAAAATGCAGGCAAGACATTACATGACATACATCTCAGTAACATCTTTTAAGGCTCATCCCTCAAAGCAAAGAAAGTGAAGGAAAAGATAAACAGCTGGGACTACATTAAACTAAGAAGCTTCTGTACAGCAAGAGACATTAACCAAAACAAAGAGACACTCTACTGATTGGGAGAAAATCTTTGCACTCCACACAGCTGATAAGGGAGTAGATCACAAAGATCTACAAAGAGCTCACACAACTCAACAAAAACAATTCAGTCAAAAAGTGGGCAGAAGAGCTAAAAGAGACACTTCTCCGAAGAGGAAATGCAAATGGCCAACAGGTATATGAAAAAATGTTCAACATCCTTATAATCAGGAAAATGCAAATCAAAACCACAATGAGATACCACCTCACACCAGTAAGAATGGCATATATTAAAAAAACAGGCAACAACAGAAGTTGGCGAGGATGTGCAGAAAAAGAAACTCTCCTACACTGCTGGTGGGAATGCAAACTGGTCCAACCACTACGGAAAGCTGTGTGGCGGTTTCTCAGATAGTACTAAAAATGGAGCTACCATATGACCCAGCAATTCCACTCCTCGGGATCTACCCAAAGGACACAAAAACAAAAATTCAGAAGGATACCTGCACCCCTATGTTTACTGAAGCACTGTTTATATTTGCTCTATTTCTTTGAAGACTGTCATTGAGAATTTTATTGGGATTGCATTGAATCTGTAAATTGCTTTTGGTAGGATGGCCATTTTAATAATGTTAATTCTTCCAGTCCATGAGCAGAGTATATCTTTCCATTTCTTTGTGTCTTCTTTATTTTCTTTAACAGTGTTTCATAATTTTCTTTGTATGGGTCACTCACCTCCTTTGTTAGGTTTATTCCCAGGTATTTGATTTTTTTTTGGTTTTATTTGTAAATGGGATGGGTTTCTTAATTTCTTCTTCTTCAGATTGACTGTGTGCATATAGGAGGGCTACTGATTATTGTGTGTTGATTTTGTATCCGCTACTTTACTAAATTGGTTTATTATTTAAATTAGCTTCTCTGTGGGGTTGTTAGGTATATCGTCATATCATCTGCAAATAGTGATAACACTGGTCAACAGTGAGATCGTAACTGACTTAAAAAGGCCCTAATCTGTAGTATCTTGGTGTGCTGAACATGAATATAACCCTGAAAATTTTTTATTAGTTCTCGTTTTGAAGATATTCCATCTAATTCATTTTATATGTTTCACCGTGTAAATTTATCCAGTAGGACTGCAACAACATCCTAAATAAGCCTAGAAGGATGTCATACTGCATCGCATTGCATAACACCATCGTGCACACATCATCCAGAGTTGACTGCATCATTTTCTGATGCAATACAATACTACTGCCAGGTGGCTGCTGAAGTAAGCTGACATCAGCAGTGCACAAGAGAAAGCCCTGTCGGAAAGGTTGAGCATTGAAAATATTTCAGACTTTGTGCGGGACAGTTTAAGCTACTGTCCCATAGAACTGTTATTATTTTATCCATTTAGGCACAATACAGAACAGTCAGGCCTCGAAAGTGCGTTAATAGCGTGGACAATTTCTGCTCTATTTGTGGGGAAGTGTTATTTGCTAACCAGAAGAAAAGTATCACTTCTCAAGTGAAGAAGGCTTCTCATCTTTATTTCGGATGCAAGGTTGGTGACTAGGACAAGCCTTGGGCCCCGCATCTATGCTGTGCTGCATGGACAACACAGCTTTCACAGTGGTTCAGTGGCCAAAGACCGACCATGCTGTTTGTAGTCCCCATGGTGTGGAGAGAGCCAAGCAACCACATAAAAGACTTGTTACTTCTGTTTGGTTCCTCCTCTTTCTGGCGGAATAATGAAGCAAAAGAAGTCGAGAATAGTCTACCCAAACATTCTGTCTGCATTGAGATGACCGGTTCAATAACTTGCTGCAGGGTGATGCGAAACAAGCATGGAGTGCTTTTCGCCTAGTGTCTACAAACTTTCTTGGGAATGTTAGGGCAGAAAACTACAAGGAACTAGTAGAAGAAGACATGCTGATGCAGTAGCAGAAACTTGGCTGCAATATGTCTCTAAAGATCCACTTCCTTCATTCCCATCTGTATTTCCCTGAAAACTGGTATGGTTAGTGATGAACATGGCGAACGTTTTCATCAAGATAATGCATCAGTGGAACAAAGATACCTGGGAAAATGGTCCACTACAATGCTGGCTGACTACTGCTGGCCACTCCCCAGAGCTGCTTCTGCACAGCTGTACAAGAGACAAGTGAAGAAATCTAACAAGTAGTCTGTGACTTGGTTTTTTACAGGTATTAACCGTAGGCCTATTACTATTGGCATGCATTTTGTGACGTAAACATCAATTTATTGCAGGTTACAAAAATACTAGAACCAAAATTAGAATTTGACTGTCATATTTGTGTTGAGCACATACAAATTGATAGGAAATGACTAATTTTATTTCTGTAACATAACTTGTAAAAATTTGTTGACCAGTGATTGGCATGCATTTTATGATTAAACATCAATTTATTGCAGATTGCAAAAAAAAAACTGGAGCCAAAATTAGAATTTGACTGTCATACTCATGTTGAACACATACAAATTGATAGGAAATGACTATTTTATTTCAGCGATATGACTTTTGTAAAAATTTGTTGACCAGTGTAATTTTACTACTTCATTCCCTATTTGGATTCCTTATGTGTCTTTCTCTTATTTCTCTGGCTAGCACTTCCAGTATTATATTGAAAAGCAATGGCAAGAGTAGACATCCTTGTCCTGTTTCTGACTTTAGAGTAAAGGTTTTCAGCTTTTCACTTTTGTGGGTTTGACATATACAGCTTTTATTATGTTAAAGTATATTCCTTCTATCCTGAGAATTTTGAGAGCTTTCATGATAAATGTATGTTGAACTTTGTCAAATGCTTTCTCAGCATCTATTGATAGAATCATATGATTTTTATTTTTCTTTTTGTTGATGTGTTGGATTGCATTAATTTTCGAATGTTGAACCATCCTTGTGCCCCATGGATAAATCCTGCTTGCTTGCGGGGTATTATCCTTTTGATGCATTTTTGGAATCTGTTGGCGAGGATTTTATTGAGGATTTTTGCATCAGTTTTCATAGGGAGATTGGCCTATAGTTTTCTTTTTTTGTGTTATTTTTGGTATTAGTGTAATGCTGGCTTCATAAAACGTATTTGGGTAGTATTCCTTCTTTCTCAATGTTTTGAAAGAGTTTGTGTGGGATCGGCGACTAGCTTACTT
This sequence comes from Scalopus aquaticus, assembly GCA_004024925.1. Taxonomy (NCBI): domain Eukaryota; kingdom Metazoa; phylum Chordata; class Mammalia; order Eulipotyphla; family Talpidae; genus Scalopus; species Scalopus aquaticus. The sequence continues at coordinate 41,225 of PVIJ01007328.1, read as the reverse complement.
CTGACCATTTGGTAGAATTCATTTGTGAAGCTGTCTGGTGCTGGGCTTTTGTTTTTGGGCAGGATTTTGATTATTGTTTCAATTTCAGTGTTTATAATTGGTCTGTTTAGGTGTTCTATGTCGTCTTTATTTAGCTTTGGATGATTATATAGTTCTGGGAATTTGTTCATCTCTTCTAGATTGTTGAATTTATTTACATATAAATGTTTATAGTAATCTCTCATTATTTTGATTTCTGGAGTTTGTTGTTATTTCTCCTCTTTCATTTATGATCCTATTTATTTATGCTTCCTCCCATTTTTTCTTTGTGAGCCTGGCTAGAGGTTTGTCTGTCTTATTTTTTCAAAACTTGGTTTCATTAATCTTTTGGATTGCTTTTTTAATTTCTATTTTGTTTATTTTTTTTTAATATATATTTTTAGTGTTATTTGTGTCTTTTACATTTTGTATTCCCCTTGGGTAGCCCACCACCAATTCACCCGTGATCCATCTCCATGGTCCCTTGTGTTCTTTTCTATTCTGTTTTGTGCCCTTTTCCTTCCCTCCCTCCGCTATTTTGTTTATTTCTGCTTTGATTTTTATTCTCTTTTACTGGCTTTTGGGGTTTTTTTGTTGTTATTTTTCTAGTTCTTTGAGATGGGAGATTAGGTTGTTTTTGTTTTCTTTCTTGTTTCTTGTGCTGTATACTTTCTTCTTATTACTGCTTTTGCTGTGTCCCATACGTTGTGGAAAGTTGTGACCGCATTGTCATTCATCTCAAAGTATTTTTAAATTCCTTTGATCTCCTCATGAAACCCTCCCCGAAAACAAAAGCTCAGGACCAGACAGCTTCACAAATGAATTCTACCAAACGGTCAGAAGTGAACTAGTCGCCGATCCCACACAAACTCTTTCAAAACATTGAGAAAGAAGGAATACTACCCAAATACATTTTATGAAGCCAGCATTACACTAATTAATTACACTAATTAATCCCATGGTCTTCCAGTAGTTGGGTTTCAGTCTTCATGAAGTGGAAGGGTTCCTTGCTTTCTTTTCATATTTTATTTCTAATTTCTTGCCTTTTTGATGAGAAAAGATGGTTGGTGTGACTTTCATCTTAATATATCTGTTGGTGTTTGTCTTCGGGTCCAGTATGTGAGCAGTGCTGGAGAATGGTCTGTGTGCACTTGAGAAAAATGTGTACTCGGATTTTTTTGAGTGTCGTTTCCTAAATGTCTGTTAAGCCCATGAGGTCTGGGTCTTTAGGGCCCTAGTGTCCTCGTTTTATTTTTTGTCTCGTTGATCTGTCCATTGGTGAGAGTAGGGTGTTGAAGTCTACTACATACGTATTTTCTCTGATTCTGTTTTCAGAGATAATTATCTGATACATTTTGGTGCTCCTTCATTTGGTGAGTATATGCTGTGAGCGTTATATCTTCCTGATGTATTTTCCCCTCAATCATAATGTAGTGACCATCTCTGTCTCTTTTTTACCCTTTTTAGTTTGAAGTCTCTTACCTGCTGTAAGTATAGCTGTTCCTGACTTCTTTTTTGGTCCATTTGCTTGTAGGATTGTTTTCCAACCTTTTACTTTCAGTCTGTGTTTATTTTTTGTAGTTAAATGTGTTTTCTGGAGGCAGCAGAAGGTTGACTTTATTTTTTAATCCAGTCTGCTGCCCTGTGTCTTTTTATCAGTGAGTTTAGTCTATTTATATTTAGTGTTAATATTGATACATTGCGGTCTATATTTGCCATTTTGTTTGTGTTTTTGTTACTCTATTCCTTACCTTACTCTGTTGTTCCTATTCATTCCTCTGTTGGTTTTGAATTTAAGGCTTCTTGTAATATTTTATGAAGTGGGAGTTTCGTAGTAGTGAATTTCTGGAGATTGTCTGAGAAGGTGCTTATTTTTCCTTCATAGAGGAAGGAGAGCTTTGTGGGGTAAGGTGTTCTTGGCTAGCATTTGTTGCCTTGGAGTTTGTTAAATATGTCACTCCATTCTCTTGCCCGTAGTGTTTCTTTGGAGAAGTCTGATGTCATCCTGACTGGTTTCTCTTTATAGGTTCTCTGTTTCTTCCCTTTCATCAGTGTCATTATTTTTCCCTTGTCTTGGACTCTTTGGAAGCGTTACTAATATATTTCTTGGTGTAGTTTTCCTTTCATTGTGGTAACTTGGTGTTCTAGCTTCCTATATATATATTTTCATCTCTTCCTTCATGCTTCGGAGGTTCTCTTTGATTATCTCCTTAAAGTTTCTCAGTTCCTTTATCTTTCTCCTCACTTTCTGAGATTCCTATATTTCTTTATATTTCCTGTCCTCATGGTGTCAGATAATTCTTGAAGTATTTCTTCATTCTTTTTCCTTTGTACTTTTCTGTCCTTTTTTTTTTTTGATTCTTTTTATGTCTGTATCTCAGAGTACTGATTTGTTCTTCCATTTCATCAATTCTGTTTTTGTTGCTTTTCCCAGAGTTCTTTACTCCTCCATTAATCTTTTAATAGCCTGCATTTCCTTCTTTAAAAACTCTTTCATTCTTCAGTTCAGTAATTAGATTTCTCATATCATTCTTTTCTTTTTGTCTTCTTTATGTCTTTTAATCATGCCAATTCTAAATTTTCTATCAGGCAGAGACATTCTTCCATGTCATTGTTGTTGAGTTCTGGGGGCTGATTTTCTTTTCGTGGCGTGTCATTCCTGAGAGGGCTTCTTGGTTATTTGTATTTTTCCTTTTCCCTGTTGTTTGTTTTTGAGTTTGTGCTATGCACTGGGCCACTGTTACTGGCGGGCATCTCTTTGGGGTGCTCCTGCCGGGATGTCGGGCGTTGGTAGCCATCCGAGTCCGGTGCTCTCACGCCAGACTTTACGAGGACTGTGTTGCTGTGAAATAGTTGATGGGCGCTCTCCCCGAAGATCACCAAGTCTCTGTCCTGCTGGCCTCTTCCCCTACATGTGCTTCCTAACTTGCAGTGCCGGGTGTGGTCTGTGCATGTGGTAGGGAGTTCATGCGGATGCTTACACTGTGTGGGGGCCTTGTAAGGGGCTCTCCCGAGCAGTTGCTGCTTCCCCCGGGGGCTGGGCCCTCCCTGTGCCTTCCTGGCTTTACTCGCTGTTCCAGATGGGGTGCACAGGTACATGGGGGGTTGGTTGCTGGCCTCCCATAGCTGTGTGCTATGCCGGAGGGCACTGTCCTCGATCTCACTGCTCACCTTTGTTTGCAGAGCCCTCCCTCTGCCTTTACTCAGCTCTGAAAAGCACATGCAATTTTTATATAATAATCGTGGGGCATACTTTGTTTTGTATTCAAGCTACACTTTTCCATTTGAGTGGTATCATAGGCAGTAAGAGCACAGGTGGAGACAGGGTAGACGTGCTCGTGGCCCCCAAGGAGACCCTGCTTTTTGCCTGAACGGCGGTGTTAAAACCAACCAGCTTCCCTTGTGACTTGAGTGATGCAGCCATTTGGGGGGGGTGTTTATACCTACAGATGGGAAGTGGGGAAAACCAGGTGAGGAGCACTGACATGGATACCTAAGCCCTCGGTTAGGGAGTTGCTTGATCAATAACTACAGTTGCCCTGAAACAACGCAGGTTTGAACTCTGGGGTTCTAATTTATATATGTGGATTTTCTTATAAACAAATTAAACGTACAGTATTGACACAGTCTACGACTGTAAATGCATTTTCTCCTCCTTATGATTTCCCTAATAACATTTTCTTTTCTCTGGCTTTGTTGTGAGCATTCAGCACTTCATATATACAGTCTGTAAACTCTGCGGTGACTGGCTGTTAGCTGTGAAACTACGTGAGCAGCAGGCCATTAGGTTTGGGGGAGTCAGGTTATGCGGATTGTGTAGAGGGGTTGTCGTCACCTCTCCTGTCCGCCCACCCCCCCCCAGGGGTCCACTGTATGTACTTTACATCTGACAGGCACGTACTTTTCTTCCTCTTGGAGATGTTGCTGCAGAGAAGGGGCGGGAAGGCGGCTAGAGAAGAGGCCGGCAGGTCAGACAGGTCCTGGCCATTACCTGACGGGACGGGCGCCGCCTCGCACGTTGCTTCCATGACTACAGTTTTCTTTGGTAAAAATCTTTTTAAAGGTATTCGTAGTTCTAATTTTTGTTTTCATGTCCTTGTAGATTTACAGTATGACCTTGCGATTGTCCGCCTTATTTGAAGAAAAAATGAAGAAAATCTCCTCTGATTTTAAAATTGGTCAAAAATTTAGTGAAAAACTTCGAAGAAGCCAGAGGTTCAAGAGACGGCAGAACTGCCCCCGTGCCAGCCCGGCTGCTGCGAGCAGGTGATGGGTCTCTGCGGCTCTGCTGTGCAGCTGGCACCACTGGGTCGTGATGCCGCTGCTGTTTTCTTTCTTGTTCAAGCTGATTGTTCTTAATCACTTCAGAGTACAAGACTAAGCAAAGTTCAGTCTTGCAAGTGTCTGTGACCATAGAGCTGCGGGTGGCAGGCCAGTCGGTCACTTCCCTTTTCCTGCCCATCGAGGCCACACTGCCTCAGATTGGGGTGTGTGTGTGATTGGGAGCAGCCCAATTTACAATGCTGAGGATGCCACTGTGTGCACCCAGATTCAAGTTTTTCTACCAGAAACACGGCTTACATGCTTTTGATGCCTCCTTCTGGTGTTCTGAGATGGGTTTTTTTTTTCTTTCATTTTTGCGTACAAGCTGGGGTGCAGGCCAGAGGTGTGGGATGATGAGAGGGTTCACCAGAGACAGAGTGGGGAGCAGAAGAGGCAGCTCGACTGAAATCCACTGCTGAGGGGAGCAGCGGGCGAGGCGGGAGAGGTCTGCTCCGCCATGTGGGTATCTCCCCTGCTGGGCACTGAACTTGCTTCGCAGCTGCCCACAGCTCCACAGTGCTGTGCTTAACCCGTTGTGCCACCAGGGAGGCACTATTTTGCTGGTTTTATTTACTCTTAGGGTGAGGATTTGCTGAGGCCCCCACACCCCAAACTTAGAGTAGGAGAGCTTCATTGAAACAGATAAACATATTGTGTAGGTGACTGGTTTAGTCCTGTTGAGCTGTGCTGTGACTTAATTCAAGTAAAGAAACATGATGCTTAAGTCCCCCTCCCCCAGTCACTTTTTAAGACTTATCATTGTGAAATAGTCTTAGAATTATGAAAACTTGAGTAATTCAAAAAACTTCTGTATAGTGTTGACCCATATTCACCCATTATACCATAACACTTGTTTTTTTCTTGAGGTGTATTACTTACCCGGTACTATAAAAAATCAAGTTTATGATAAATACAAACATTTCATTTTATATTTACTAGTCTATTTTCCAGGTGATCTTACTAGAAATTAAAATTCTCACATGATAAGCTTAACCACTGCTTTAAAAAATTGTGGTCATCTTTGAACTCATGCCTTAGGTGAGACCTATTCTTCAGAAATTCCTTTATCTCTCTCTCTCTCTCTCTTTTTTTTAAAGGAAAGTAGGATTATCTCACCATGGATAATGCCCACAGCTGTAATTTAAAGCCGGAGACTATTCCGTCTTACTCTGTTCTGCCCCCATAATTCGTGGGGTTGTTGAATTGTTGTTGAATCAGTTCTTAGATGTATGTAACCAGTTCGGTCTTAGAAAAAACTAGCTTCTTCTGATCTCTTTCTTGCCTCTGTTATTTCTGTTCTGTTGTTGATTTCTCTAGTTCTGTGGTATGTAGGATTATCTAATAGTAGATTAGTGGGGAGATTGTATCATTTCATAATGTGAATGAATTCCTGTATTACAAAAATGTTGTTTCCCCTTAGCATTTAATACAAAGAACCTAAGTTTTCATTATGATTTTCTGTTACTTGGTCATTTGTTCATTAGTCCAGTTTGGAATAAAATCATTTCAAATTTAGAGAAAAAGAATATTAACAGTAATCCATGGCACAGTAAGATGTCAGTAATGAAGATTTTAATGTCTTGATTGTAAAGTTATTCTCATATTAAGAAGTAAGATAGGGGCCTCCCTGGTGGCACAGTGGTTAAGCGCTGCGCTGTGGAGCTGTTGGCAGCAGCGACGAGAGTTCGACGCCCAGCTGGGGAGATTCCGACGTGGCGCAGCAGACCTCTCCTGCCTTGCCCGCTGCTCCCCTCAGCAGTGTATTTCCATTTATCTGCCTGTTCTGCTCCCCACTCTGTCTCTGGTGAACCCTCTCGCCGCCCCACGCCTCTGGCCTGCACCCCAGCTTGTATGCATGAATAGATAAATCTTTAAAAAAAAAAAGGGAAGTAAGACATTAAAAAAGGTGTGTTTTTACTTAGTGAGCCAGTTACTTTATGGTTTATTAAATATTGTTTCTTTTGTTCATATCTTCAACCAGAACTATCAAGCAGAGGCGGTTAAAATCTCAGGCGAAAGTAATTGTGGAGCCGATGGGCTCTCCTACCCAGTCTACCTCCAGTCGGGCTGCTGATTCCGCAAGCCACAGGACGAGCGCGAGCGCGTCTTCAGGGGCGACTTCCGACTCTTCGGATTCGCCAGGGTCATCAGAGAGGAGGAGGAGAAATAGGCCGGTCCCGCTGACAAATGGTTCCACGTTATCTGGTGAGAAGGGGAGCAACATTACCTGACATTACTGTGGGTTTAGAAAGAGGATAAGCAAACAGGACTTGTTCTTGACACTCAAAGAAGAATTAGGATTCAAAAGAAGAGACAACAGTAGCAAATACGGATCAGTTAGAACAGGTTTGATACTCCACATTAATATTCTGCGTTGATACAAAGCACTGTACTGTAAATGGTGCAGCCACAGTTTATGCAAATCTGAACCTGCCAAGTTCTGTAGATAACATATTTTGTAAAATTTCACATTTTGGTATTTGTTGAAATTTTAAAAAAAGGCCTGGTCATCGTGTGAGTGTGCAGCTCATGCTGAGTAGGCCGCACTGTCTGCGCGTCCTCCGCCTGGTGGTGCAGGCAGCGAGCTGGCGTGGCCCCTGCTGGCGTCGCGCCCCGAGTCTTGGCGGTCTGCTGCCCTGTGGGGGTCCCGTGATCGCTGCTGTGCTTCAGAGCCACGGCAGCAGACAGGAGCGCAGCCGTGGCTCACGGACGCCAGCCTCCTCGCGGGGCCACGATCACTAGCCCGGGCCGTGCGGCGTCGGGCTCAGCATGGGTCTGCTCGGGAAGCCGGAGCCGCTTGATGGCGAGGTGCCGGGAGGGAAGACTGGCAGATGCCGAGGTGCCGGGCAGCCTGCAGGCAGCACCACGCTCCGGGAGACGCACACGCCGCTGGCCCGTCCTTCTGGCACAGCCCCCCCGCCCCCTCCCGCTTGCTGGCAGGGCCCGGCTGCGTTACGGAGTTCTTCAGCAGAGTGTGTTCCCGCGCGGTTTCCATTCTGTGACTGGGATGTAAGAAGTGAGTTTGGGCGAAGGCCCTGAGGACACGGCCTCCCGGCTCTGCTGCCTGCACCGACCCAACCCTGATGATGGGGGGTGGGCAAATGACCTGGAGTGCCCACGTCCCTTATCTCACTTGCTGCCTTTTTATTGGTGGGACATGCAGAAAGGCCTTTTCTTGAGCTGGGAGCTCGTCCGGCACAGCCGTGCTGTCGGGCCGGTTCCTGGAGAGAAGCCCCGCAAGGCCCCGCAGCGTCACTGAAACGCCGGGCTTGAAATGATGGTGGCTTTTCTGTTGAAAGTACCTGTGTCATGTAGCGGAAGGAAGGGGGAAGTGGGGCTCATTAAATTTTTTTTTAAGTGAAAGCTTATTAAATATATATAAACCTTTTTTTCTAAATTCAAATCATGATTATTACAGTGCTTCCAGAAAGGAAAGAATAAATTTGATTTATAATCCTGAGTATGTACCTTTTTAATACCAACGTTTCATTGACTTCTTTGGAACAATTGAAATACACGCTCAGTATTTTAAGAATCTGCTTTCGTTTTTTTGTTATAAAATAACTGCTTATTGTGTAAAAATAGGAACATACGTGTAAAACTGTTGATGCTCTGTTTTTCTTAGAAAGTGAAATGGAAGACACCCTGGGTTCTTCGTCGTCATCTTCAGCTTCAAACAGCTCAGAGGAGAGCAGAGCAAGCCCCGGCGCTCGCGAAGCCTTCTCACGTGGGGGCCCGGCCAGGGGCGGCGGTCTCCGGGTGCCCAGAACCAGAGCTGCCCAGAGGAAAACTGGTGAGCGGGCTCGGGGTGCTGGCCAGCCTGCAGGCGCGAGCTTGGAGTGGGCTTGCTTTATTTAATGCGTCTGCGTGCGATGCGGTAGCCTTCCGGCTTTCTAAATTTAGAAAGGGGATTGATTTTCACATTGAAAAATAAGTAAGGGGGCCTCCCCGGTGGCGCAGCGGTTAAGCGCTGCGCTGTGGAGCTGTCGGCAGCGGCGATGCGAGTTTGACCCCCGGCCGGGGAGAATCCCACATGGTGCGGCAGACCTCTCCTGCCTCGCCCGCTGCTCCCCTCAGCAGTGTATTTCTGATCTGCCTGTTCTGCTCCCCGCTCTGTCTCTGGTGAGCCCTCTCGCCACCCCACGCCTCTGGCCTGTACCCCAGCTTGTATGTATAAATAAAAAATAAATCTTTAAAAAAAAAAAAAGTAAGGTACATGAGAGCTGGAATAATAGCCATTAAAAATGTTGCAGTAAGGAAGACCTTTCTGCTCGTGTTGTTTTTATTTCTAGGTCCGGTTTCTTTGGAAAATGGGTGCGGCCGAAAAGCCACTCGAAAGCGGGTCTGCCTGAGTGACTCTGACAACAACTCAGCGGAGGCCGGCGAGGGCCCGAAGGCCAGAGCCGGAGGCAGCCGCAAGGTGCTCCGCAGGTGTGCGGCCGTGGCCGCCAACAAGATCAAGCTCATGAGCGACGCCGAGGAGAACTCGAGCTCTGCTAGCGCCTGCTCCGGCCGCAGGGTGCCTCACCGCAACGCTTCCGCTGTGGCCCGCAAGAAGCTGCTACACAACTCAGAGGATGACCAGAGCTTGAAGTCGGAAATGGAAGACGAGGAACTGGAAGATCAGAGTCTACAGGCCCCGGTTTCCAGGACCCGCGCTGCCCAGCAGACGGCCGATGAGTCTGGGAACGGCGACTCCGAGTCGGAGAGCGACCTGCGGGTGGCCCGGAAGCACTGGCACGCCAATGGCTACCGGTCCCACGGCCCAGCCACTTCGAAAACCAAGTTTCTTAAAATAGAGTCTTCCGAGGAGGACTCCCCGAGTCGCGGCTCAGACAGTGGCACCGACGCCGGCCCGTCGACGTCTGGGCAGAGACGCAAGGCGGAAAGTGTGTCTGAGGAAGAGGCGGCAGATTCTGAACCAGGAAAAGGTGCCAGAAGGAAACGCAACGTGGGTCGCAGGAATGCTGCTTTCCTCAAAAAAGCCACCATCCTCAGCGACTCTGAGGGCGCGGAGTCCGAGGAGCCGGGCGGGGGCGCCGGCGGGCAACGGGCAGCGGGCCCCAGCCTGACCTCGGGGCGTGCGCAGCGCGGGCAGCGTGGGCCTCCCGCTGGCTCCCAGCGTCGCTCGGATCACGTATCGGAAACGGACTTGGATTCCGATGACAACACTAAAGAAAAGCGGAGCCCTCTGACGAAAGGTAGCTGAGCTCCTTGAGCCTTGGCGTCGGTTCGGTCTCCTTTCTGCGCAGCGCCTCCCGCCCGTCCCCGTCCCATGAAACTTGCCTTTGCCAACTTTTTCTCCACCCAGTCCATTCTCCGTCGGCCTTTTCTGTGCCCCCCTCCCTCCCCGTGTGCCCGCGTAGCTGCCTCATTGCTTGACTCCGCGTCAGCTGTTTGGGCCGTGACCGTTAGGGGTTTCGCGTGCGTGGGTGAAGGGGCAGCTGCACTGGCTTGGGTCTGTGAGGAGCAGAGGCGAGCACAGTCTGAGCTGTGGGCGTAGCAGCTTGAGATGAGGAACAAGAGTAGGTAAGGTCGGCGGAAAGGCACGTGGCGTGCGGGGTCGCAGTCGGGGCAGCCACGGTGGGGACCCGGCCTCTGTCTCGTGCCGCGTTCCCAGTGCCTCCCGCTAGTGCCTCCCGCTAGGGCTAGGCAGTCACTGTTTCTCTTGTGCGTTTCCTGACGGTGAGGCTGGCACACACAGGTGAGGTCACTGCTGAATTCAGATTGTAGTGCTGGGGAGTGGGGATTATTGAGCGATACCCAAAAGCCGAGGCAGCTAAAGCCGAGATTAAAAGTAGATCGTGTGATTGGAACCTCAGTGTCAGGAGGGTGAGCGTGCGCCCTCAGTGGGCGTGTGTGCGCAGCGGTGGGACTTGAGTCTGTCTTGTTGAAAGTAAGACACTCTGCTTCTAGCCTTTTGCGCGTGTGCACTCGGGGTGTGAATGGCGGGGTCCCCTGGTGAGAGGTTGCCAGTTCCGAGCTTCAGCTGTTTAACATGTCGTGTCACTCCTTTAGACTCCGTTCCCCTTTGGTAACTATTGGGGGGCGGGGGGAAAGTAAAGACTAAAGGATTGCTTTTCGTTTTTAGATTCTGCATCGCAAGACCATGGACAAGACAGGAGAGTCTCCAGGAAGAGGGCCTGTTCCAGCGGCTCCGAGAGCAATTCCCAGGTGGTTACGAAGGCCCAGACCTGCCCCTCCAGGACGCTCCGGAGACGAGCCGCTCCCGCTGCCAGCGAGGCCAAGCTCCCGGGTGAAGTGGAGAGCGTCAGTGTAGACAGTGTCTATACTAGGAGCAGAAACAGGAGGAAAAAGCCCTCTCCTCCAGCGTGCCTCACAGCTAAGAAGATGGGGAGTGATTCTGAGGGAGGCGGGCGGGGTGCAGGGCCAGGGGGGCAGCAGGCCCGAGCGGGGGCGCCCCCTAGAGCCGCCTCAGGACGCAGCACCAGGGGTACGGATGAGGCTGGCGACGCAGACTCCGACTCCGGAGGGGCGATGGAGCCAAAACACAGGCACAGGGACACGCGTGGCCACAAAACAAACGTGGCACCTTCTAGAACAAGAAGTTCCCTGGTGGGGTCTTCAGAAGAAGCTTCAAAAAGCCATAGTGCAGGGGCTGAGATTGGTAGAAAGCCTGCAGAGTCAACTTTGGCACAAAAAGCTACTGCGGAGAATGACTTTGAGGAGGAGCTGAACTACGGGCTGCGCAGGTGGAACGGCAGGAGACTCAGGACCTACGGGAAGGCGCCCTTCAGCAAGACGAAGGTGCTCCGGGACGCCCAGGAGGCCGTGGGCGTAGACACGGCAAGGAAGAGGCCGCACCCGGGCCGGGGCGGCGCGACGAGCCCCGAAACGGCAGGGAGTTCGCAGTGCGGCCACGACGCTGGCCCTCAGTCCGCGTCAGACTTGGGGTCTGTCACCGAATCCGACGTGGACTGTCCTGAGGACACAAAACCCCAAAAGAGGAAAACGAAAGGAAAAGCAAAAGTTGTCAGAAAAGGGAAAGCTTTCCCCGCTACCACGCCCAAGCCCGCCAGGCAGCAGAGACAGAGCAAACGCCCCCGGCTGGCCGCGGACGACAACGACTGGGAGGACTCGGACTACGCCAAGCCCAGCAGGGCCCTGCGGCGCTCCAGGATCAGAACCAGGAACCAGGGCAGGAGGACCGTGCGCTACCACGATGGGGACGACGACAGGGGCTTGGAGAACGCCATCGAGTCTGAGGATTGCACCTTATGACCTTGAGGGAAACCCGGTTCATTCGAAGAGGAAATGGACTGGATGGTGAAAGCTGGTTGTTGAAATTATTTTTTGTCCTACAATTCAGGGAATATATTTATATTTTTCTATGAAAAGTTATGAATGTGACTAAATCATGACTGTTATTTTTATTTGCACGTGCTTGCCTTTGTAGCAGTGTCCAGCACAGGTGCCAAAATATGCTTCACTTTGGGGGCAGATCTACTTTGACAGTGTTTGGCTACAGGCGACGGGTTTGGCGTTTGTTAAACACTAGACATCCCTGTCCCCAGCGCCGACGAGCATTAGTCCCTCAGTCGCAGGGTCGTGCGGTTCCTCTCTGAATTCCTCACGCGGTGGCTGTCTGTTCCTGTCCTGTGGTAGGTGACGGTTTCACAGGAACTATGTTTACAGAGTCTCCGAGGACGCCGTGTGTGCAGGACAGCGCGTCCCCGGGGGCCAGACCCCGCGCCCTGGTCGCCCTTCCTGGCCACGCGAGTCGAGCGCGTTCTCCCAGATTGAGCCGTTTTCTTTCCAAATGCTGTTGGCTCTCCTTTCTCTCTCTTTATTTTTAAGGAAATAACATCACTTTTCTTTCATAAACTTGAATTTGTAAAGTGCTGGTAAATTATTTTTTTTAATGTTTTGAGTTTATGTTTTAAGTCTTTAAGGCCAGACCTTAGTCCTAGCATTTTCTTTTGAACTGTGCACTAACAAAATAGGACTTGTCTTTCCAAGATGCTCTGGTTTCCATGTAAGGGATTTACCAAATCTTGGTCTTCCATAGTCTTACTCTGTGAAATAGAGGAGTTTGTGTGCCTTAGATATAGGAAACGTGTGTTCTTTACTAGAGTGGACAGGGCTATAAGAGTATTTAAATTATATGTAGTCACCCCCATTTCTGTGGAAATTGTTGAGTTTTGTCAGGAGTGCAATCGCAGTCTCATCTACTTAGGAAGTAGTTACGTGTTCCTCTCCACGTCTTTGTTTTAGCTACTGCTGCCAAGTGCAATCCCCAGCATTCTTTGCTGGGGCAATAAGTATATTTTTACTAGTGACCTCTAACCTAAATCTAAGCACCTGTCACGTTTTGTGGGAAAGTAATTTTGGAATCCATTTAGAGTGAAACTTTCATCACATCAAGTACCATAGTATACTTATTTTCGAGCCAAATATTTTTACTTGATAGGTTCTGCGACTCCACACAGCGTCGCGGCCATTCCTTGCTAGCTCATTCGTGCCTGAGGGTGGACTTGTGCAGGTGGTTTACACGTTTTCAGCTCAGGGGTACGTTGGAGTACTCCCACCTTTATTTATTGGCCCTAACTGTGTTTGGTTTCAGACAAATCAACCCTCTTCTCCTGTGTATCCTTAAGGTGGCAGATACGGAAAAGCATCAGACTCTGATATCAGAATGTTCTTACGTGATCTCTCTTCCGTTGCCACAGTAGAGGGGGTGCGTTCTCATTCTCCTCTGATGTGAGGGGCAGGTGCTTTGGACATCACCCGCTGAGACGATGGGCACCTGCCCTCCTGGGTGTTCAGAGAGCCCTCACCACTTCTGGGCGCATTGCATACAGACTGACTGAGGATGAGCACCTTGACGGTTGGCCTGAAAAAACGAATAGAATGCTCTTTACTTCCCTCATTTCAAAAAATGGCGATAGATGTCATATCCATTAATTTATTTAAATTCTTCTGAAGCTTCTCTGTTTTATATCTATTCTCAGGGTTACAACTCCATGTTTACCATCATCTGCAAAAAGGTACCAAAAAAATCCGTAAATAAATATGGACTACATTCATGAATAAATCCTTTTGCTGAAGTGATGCTCTGCCCATGTAGGCTTCGTCAGTAGCCATTCTTATCTCCGGGGCTGCTCTCGCTGGTCGTTGACCGGGCTGGCCACCTCATCACTGATTACTCATTTTGTTCAAAATGGTTGCACACTTGTGTATAGGAGAGGACTTCGGGCTCATGTGAAAAAGTAAGAATGGCCTGGTGACTCTGGAAGCATGGCGGACAGCGGTAGCTCCGCACATTATGCAGTGGAGAAATGAAGGGTGATAGGGTCATCTTTATGGGTTTTTTTGGTCATGGTGCTATTTACTAAAGTTAACTTTTGAATATGTGACATACACTCCTAAGTACCTTTAAGGAACATTAATAATTACTAGTTCAGGATGTTTACATTGAGCACTAGAACATGTCTGACTTTTTTCTACTTCTCTTTATTCAAAATGTGCAGGGATTTAATGCACAGGTGTACTTTAATGTTTGGGATCAGTTTGTATTTTTCTTGTACAAAAGACAGAAGGTTACAAATTGAATGTGAGCTGATCCGGAAGTAAATGCTGTAACTTTGCATTGACTGAGGTCACGGGGTGGCGGGTATGGGGGGCTGCTGTTGTGGACTGTGTCCAGGGTCCTGTGATGTGTCCAGTTTCGGCAGCAAAAAGGTTTTGACATATTTAGATTTGATTGTTGATTCTTTTGAAAGACTATTTACGAAGAAAAGATTTCAAACATTTAAATTATAGGTGAGCATTTTTTTTTTCATATCATTACTTAAAAAGGATATCTTGACAATGTGTAGTCACTTTTGAATAAAAGGAAAAAAAGTTTATCCCATTTTCAGATAATGCCTAGGTTGGTCATTCTCCCTTTTTTATTTTAGGGGAAGTGTCTGATTTAATCCTCTCTCAATTTAGTGTTCTTGGAAAAGAAGGTTATAGCAGTTAAGCTTCTGAGTTAATACATGTAAGTCTCTTCTGTGTAGTTGAAAGTTGTACCAAAAAAGGAAACTGGCTTTATAAGTAGAAGTGCAAATAGAAAAAGGAGTCCTGAAACCAATAAAACACTGTGTGGAGGGTCTACACGGACGAAGACGCGCCCCTCAGCCCTGGCAGGCGTCCCCGCTGAGCGCGGGGCGGGCGGGTGGCCTGGCCCTCCTCGGCCTTCTGCTGCTTTAGAATAATCAGAACACAAAATTAACATCACCGTATGGTATTAGAATTAAATCAAAATGGTTTTTCTCTCTTCTGTCATTGCAAATTGAGTTTGACTTGGGCCACCTTAAAGTTTTTTTAGAGGTTTATGTATCAGTAGAATGCAGGGTAACGTCGTTCAGAGTACAGGCAGTATTTTTGGTTTCCCAAAAATCAAAAATCAGTTTTACTCATTTTTTTCAACTAGCTCTTTAGAGTCTTTTTGCCTTGCCTTTTTATAGCTGAAAGACCAGCTCCGTTTTCATCAATATGAAGTCAGAACACTGACTTTATCAGGTGTCTTGTAGGTGTCACCAAACGCTTGAATCTCTTCTTGCGTGGGAGTCACAGCCCAGCTCTTGGAGGGGCCAGGCCGCAGCCCTTCACTGCGGAGGCGCCAGCCTGTGTGGGCGCGGTCACACCGCCTGAGCGTGCAGAGGTGTCTCTTACCTTAGTAATTTGAAACATACGGACCAAGCCAAATACTCACTCGAATTGTGCTGGATTAGCGAATGCTGATCTCTCAGTTCAAAAGGAAGTGTAAAGAGTGTGATGGTGAGGACTTCTACGTTTTAAGAAAGAGTTTTCAAAGCTGTTTTCTTGAGTTACAGATGTTGTGTGAGGCTCCACGGGAGTTCGCTAGGTTCAGGGCCTCAGCCAGATTGGTTCCTAGCACGTGGTTAATGGTAGAGGAGCTCAAGACTGACCAAAAGGAAACGAACAGAAAGACGGGACTCCCCTTCCTCAAAAACTGCGTTTCTGTTTTCGGGCGGGGCGGGGCGGGGCATTGCCCACGTTGGGGCCCCACAGGCCCGCGGGCTCCGTGTCGGCGACGCGCTGATTTATATTTCGGTTCGTTCTAAGGTAAGTTTTGTTGGTCAAAACCGTCTGTGGGAATTGGGGCGGCCCGAGCCTGCCGCCCCCGTGAGCCCCTGCAGGGAGACGCGTGAGACGAGGGGCTTTCCTCCGCGCCGCCCCCGGCAGTCCCCGGCATCCTCGGGTCCGGGGGAAGCCGCCTAGCCCGCGGGGCCGCCCCCGCCCGGGCGCCCGCGCTCCCCGAGGCGGCGGGGCGTCCAGCTCTCGCGTGGCCGGGCCGTGCGTCCCGGGGCGGCCGCCGCCCAGTGCTGCCCGCCGGCCGGAGGGGCGCGGGGGAGCCGGTGTGGCCGATGCCCGTAGGAGGCGCCGCGAGCGTCAGGGCTTTTGCGGCTTCTGGGGAGAGCGGGGGCCGCACGCCTTGGGGGGCGCCTCCAGACGCCTGCCCCGGGCGTGTCTAGGGCTGCGCTGCCGCCCAGCGAGGGGCCTGCGCGCCCATGGAGACGGGGCACCCCGAGGCGCGGGCCGGGGCCGGGGCCAGGGCGCGAGAACCGGGACCTGGAGTCTGTGTCGCGCACGCGCCCCAGGGACAAGGCGGGAAGTGTCAACCTGGAAAGTTCCAGAACACTTTTCCGTAGTGTCTGAAGAGCCGTAGGGGGCCTTCGGGAAGCAGCTTTAGTGGGGACGAGCATCACCGACCTGTGCGAGCTCTGCCGCTCAGCCCTGGCCATTTCGCTGCTCCTCGGGCGAGGGCAGGAGAGGACGGCCACCTGCGAGCCGCTTGGGGAGAGCCTGGCTCCCCTGGGGCGGTCGTGTCCGGCACTCAAGGTCCCCCCGCCGTGGCTCCCCAAGGGTGTGGGCTGAGTCCCCCGCCAACCCCAGCGACCCGGCGCCCCTCCAGGCGCCGCTGCATCTTCCCACCTCACATTTAATCTGCTGCTCGAGCCGTGTGAGGTTTGCTTTGGATGTAGGGACAGCCCGTGCCGCCAGGTGTCGCGTGGGGGTTTCAGCAGCCGTGAACCATGGCTTTCAGTCAGCTGTCGCGCCCACGCCCTGGTTTCCATTCACCACGTCCCAGGACACACGGGTCTGAGTGTTGGGGTGGCCCTTGGTGTGCCCTGCTGGGTGTGGGTCCTGCCGGCCCCAGACTCACACAGGCGGCTGTTGCCCCCCCACCCGACTGAGGCGGCGGGCGGTGCCCACCTGGTGGCGGGGTCAGTGGCCACTGTCGCCGAGGGGTTAGAGCAGCTTCCTCCAACATTTTTTAATGATTTATTTATGCATACAACTGGGGTACAGGCCAGAGGCGTGGGGGGGTGAGAGGGTTCACCAGAGGCAGAGTGGGGAGCAGAACAGGCAGATCAGAAACACACTGCTGAGGGGAGCAGCGGGCGCGGCAGGAGAGGTCTGCTGCGCCATGTGGGAATCTCCTTGGCTGGGCGTCGAACTCCCTGCGCCGCTGCCGACAGCTTAACCCGCTGAGCTTAACCCGCTGCGCCACCGGGGAGGCCCCTCCAACATTCTTAAGCTTGAACCCTGAATGATCCTGTATATATTTCTAAAAATTGTTGTTTTTCTCAAGGAGAATAAAGCACTTTATAATGTACTAAGTTCTCAGTAATAAAATTAACACTAACTTACATGTATGTAGTATGAGTGTAAACTCCTGCCCTGTCACTCTCTGTCTCCCTCAGAGCTGTTTGATCTGTGAAATTCCCAATTTATGACCTTAAGACTTTATCCATGTGGATTTACCATATTCAATATAATTTATTCCTATTTTCTCCCCACTCTTATTTTTGAAGTTCAGATTTCCTTAGTGATTTTGAAGTTTTAATTACAGTTTCTTCTGTAGAATTTCCTCCCTTATTTTGTATTATCAGTAAGCATCAGAATGTCATCATTAGTATTTACTAAGTTCTTAAATCGTCAATAGAGATACTTCTTTCGCTACAAAAAATAACTACTGTAACTTAAATCATTGTCCCACAGAAAATTTTCATTATAGTAGGATTTCATCTATACTGTTGCACTGGGGGTGAGCCAACTGTTCTTAAGCTTTTCTCAACATGCAAATAGATGCAGTTAAGTGATCCCAGTATACCCTCACACAAACTTCACCTGAATTCTGCTATAAAATTTCATTTGTCTTGTTAAAAATTTATAGCCTAGCATTTGCTAACATTGTGCTAAAAGATGACATTTTGGATCGAAGGTTGGTTTGCAGAAAGAGTTCACGATTGAAAGGGTTTGGAAGGAGAAAGTAAGCAGTGAAAATGCCGCCTTTGACCTGCCCCTCCCCTCTCACTCCCTCTTGCCTGGGGGCTGGGACCCCAGAGCCCAGCCAGAGCCTGGCAGGCCATGCCCTTAGCTTTGCAGTGCCTGCTGACTGAGCAAAACACAGTTTCTCTAGAGATGGAATTTCCCTGGAAAAACCCGAGTCACAGATTTTGCATGGTGGGCTGGTGGGTTTATGGGAGCTGCTTGTATTGCAGAGGTCCCCAAGAGTGTGTGAAAGCTCATAGTGGAAGTGTGAGCACCTCTTTGAAGCGAGTTCCAGAGACTGAAGTCGAGTCAGGGATTTGCTTCTGCGAGCAAAAGCCTCTCCTGGCACTCTCGCTCAGCCCTTTTCACCCGTATGCTCGGAGGCGACAGAAGTGCCAGGGTCTCCTTGTCAAAAGAAAAATCAAGGAGGGTGGTGATAGGAATTTCACTTCTGAGGGATGATAGTGTTACTTGGCGACAGTCAACAAAAGGCCCGTATTTCCTGGATGCGGTGGGAGCAGTGCCCAGATGTCCTGCAGGGCCGGTACATTGTCCTGCCTCAGCTGTGCCAACTTCTGGGGGCCCAGGCCCCCACCACAGGTGTGCTGTGCGGGCCGTTGTGGGTGGACTCTGCTGCGAGGCTGGGCTGCCAACAGGTGAGGAGTAAGATTCACAAATACTCTGTCCTAGAATACTGGATCATCTTTTATTTAAAATTTCAAAATCTGGCTTTGAGATAAGCGAGGCCCTCCTGGGCAGCTTTCACCTCCGAGCCAAGCTCACCTCCCCAGGGCTCCTGGCCCTGCCTTCCGCTGGAGATCCCTTCAGTTTCTAGCTCTCGCTGCTTCCTCAAAGGGAGTCCTTGCCCCTGAATAGGTTGTTTCTAGAATGTGCTCATCGCACCCTGCACTACTTCCTTTCAGCAACTAAGATGTGTAGAATTGCTTTTCGAATCTTGATCCGGACCCTCTGTATGGGTGGCATCTGTCTACCTCGAAAAATATTTGAATAATGAACTAGGACTTAATGCCAGTTAGATAAACTCAACTATTCGAAAAAAAATTGAACATATAATTAATACCACATTTCATTTATCTACAACCGGAATATTATATACCACATTTCATTTCCATACAGCCAGTATATATTTCTTTTTATCAGTTGCCATTCTGATGCTTTCTTGACCACAGAAAATACTTGTGGTTAGAATCAAAAACCTTCCCCCAAATCTCCCTGGGACAGCTGCTGTTATCGGTATAGCATTTCCTTGATTAGGTTCTAGGAAGATGATTCCATGAAAACCTCAACACTTTACAGCAGTTCAACTAGAGAATGAGAATGATGATAAAAAGGCCGACGTAGGGCTCTAGTTTAAAAATTCAGGTTTTTTTTTTTAAGGTTTATTTTTATTGATGCATGCAAGAACTGGGGTGTAGGCCACAGGTGGTTCTTTAAAGTGCTTTTAGATTAGTGGCT
This sequence comes from Scalopus aquaticus, assembly GCA_004024925.1. Lineage (NCBI taxonomy): Eukaryota > Metazoa > Chordata > Mammalia > Eulipotyphla > Talpidae > Scalopus > Scalopus aquaticus. Next base: position 22,100 of record PVIJ01007328.1, on the reverse strand, counting down.
CTGAGACACTGAAGGTGCTTCAGCCTGTCCTTAAAAATCCACTATCGTGTTAAGTGACAGTTCCGACATCGAGCTAGCTTCTCAGACGTCTTTTTGTGAAAAAGGAAAGGGTATGTCAGTGTTGCATCAAAACGTGCGGTGTATAGCTGATCATCACTGTTTCTTTCACTTGGTGATGTGAGTGGTTTTAAAATTGCTTAGGCATGGAAGCAGTAAAATCTGGTATAGCAGGTTTTTGCATTTAAATGAACTTTCACTCGTTTTTCAGAATCTCTTCCTAGAGACAGAGTTCCCAATACAAAAGTGAGAACATGTAGCATAATTAGAAGGACACAGTGCAAATGCCTAGGGAGACTCTGAAAGCAAAGGTGGAACCCGAGAAAGTTCCCCACAGATGCGCTGCTGTAGCTGCAAATAAAATAAAGAGGAGTAATTGGAAGGAAGCCATTCCAGAGCCAGAGAATGTCTGGATTAGGAAGAGTAGCAGGAACTGACCCATAGAAATGCTGTGGTGAAAAAAAGATAACTGAGTGTTTATACAGAGGTTGATGCAACCATAAATTCTGGAAGTGAAACGGAGCTAGAAGATGAATAGCATAAGGCTTTCGTTCAGGGCATTCAGGTCCTGGAGAGAAAGAGCACAGTATAGACATGAAAATAGCTGTGTAATGTGAAGCCCCCAGGGGCCACAAGTAAACTGGCAGGGGCAACCCACTCCTGGCACTAAAGGTAACCCCGGCCGGCACGTTTTGAGGACTATTCTAGAAGTCGTCCTCTAGTGGGTTCAGGTGGGAGGGAGGATTCCTCACAATCAGCCCTTGTACAGACACCCACGGGGAATTCTGAGGACGCAGATGGTGGTGCCTGTCGGTGGAATGGGGGCAGAACGAGACTGTCCTAGAATGACTTCCTTTTCAGAAAGGAAGGGCTGGAAGAGAGCTCTTGATAAAGTCAATAGGATGAAAATACTGGGAAGTGTACAGAGTAGGTAACAAAGACCTCAACCTGACGCTAATCGCCAGGAGTCTGCAGCAGAAGGTAAAAATTCAGTCCCTGCGAGGAAGGTGTCATTCCTGAAGTAAGAGGGGAAATGCAGGCCCATTTCAAGAGGAAGAGCCATTGTGCCTGACAGTGAAGTAACTGATGAAACACAGGCCCTGCAACTCACAATCCCCCAAAGTAAAAAACCAGAAGACCCTGGGGATTCAGAGATGGGGATGGCGGGAGTTGAGTTCTGAAGTAAGTGTTGGAAGTAGGCGATTGGAGGAAAGTCACTACTGTTTGTTTGCAATGGGGCTCATGCTGAACTGTGAGTGCCTGATAGGACTAATTCAGGGAATGTCTGTCTAAGAGAGCCATGCATGTGGCCCTCACAAATTCTTTTCATTTTTATTTTTTTGTGTGTCCCCCACCCCCCCCATCCCACCTGTCTCATTACTTGCACATCACGTTTACAGAGATGCCAAAATGCCGCGTTTTGAGGCAGGTTTTAGTTTTTAATCAGAAAAAAAGATGTCTAGATTTAAAATCCAAAGTCATATTTTTAGATGATTCAATGACAGCCTCATGTTTTTCTAAAGCACCTTACAAGTTAGAACCTGGAGCAAATCCACTACAGTCTCATGAGAAACTCAGTGGCAGGATGTCGGTGTCACCTTGCTGTGGCTTTGCTAGGATTAGAAAAACTAGTCTTGATAGTCTTTAAAGATTTCTTGGCAGTGAGGCTTAATTTATTAGCAGGTATTCTGTTGAAATCAAGACCACCAGATTAAATGAATGCATTGTCAGATCTCCTTAACATAGTACCACGCTATTGGAAAAATGAATTGTTCGATGCAAGTTGTTTTCCCATTTACAAATATTTGTGAATATTCATATATGATTTGCATGTATAAATCTGAAAAAGTAAAATATAGAAACCTGGGGGTTTCTAGTCCTCTTTTATTAAAAGACTAATAGTATAATGCATCTTTTTTGGTTATACAGATCGACCAAGTATTTAGATTACTTGAGAAATTTGTGGTTGCATGTCTGCTTTTTAAGGCTTATTTTTTTTCTTAAAATAAGCCAAAATGTTTTTAACCTACAGAGTCTGTGTCCTTTGCTGTTTTGTTTGATCTGAAATACTAATAACCAGTATCTTGTTACTAGCACAGGTGAGAAAGGGAAGAATTCCTAATAAACTGCTAATATTTTTGGGTGCATGGGGTTTGATTTTTGATCTCTAATGAAATGTTTAAATCTTCTAGTCCCATATTTACACCTAATTTCATGGAAATTTCTTACTGGGTATGTTTTATCCTCAACAAATACCATAAAATTTCAGTGTAATGACTGGCAATTTTGAATTTATAATTTGCTGTAATCGGGTTAATTTCTGTCAGTACTTGAGATTAGATCATTCTTTCACAGTGGAATCCCTTTTCTGGTTTAGTATTTAATTTGAACATATTTTTTATTAAGTGGTTGCCCAAACTTTATTCAAATTGCATGAAATAAGCCTTTATTTAAAACAAACATTCTTGGTAAAACTCTCAGAAATGTACGTAGAATTTAAATCGCAACTAAATGTACTAACAGCATTCATTTATAATTTTAATCAGCTTTTCAGAAAGGATTTTTCATGCTGGAATTGTGAAATCAAATTGAGGCTCTTGCTGGTAAAAATGACAAGTTACTTAATTTGACACAAGGACGGAGACAACCTGATATCCAAATCACCTTTATATTCTGCAGTTCAGTCGTTCAATAAAACCAGTTAACACGGGGGGGGGGGCGGGGTCTTAATGCAATTTTGAGATATTGCACTGGTGATGCTGTAAATTCTAGTTTACTAACTCTATAGGTCACTAATACCTTAGTTTATTACTAAGCTCTTCCTGGATGGCAATGTGGTCTTATTGTTAATACTTAAATGTTCAAATGTTGCTTAAAAATCCAAACTTTTATTTTTCAATAATGTGTAAAATTGCTACGTATCGATTTATGTAAATGCTTTTGTTGATCATTGTTTTCCCGCAGTTTAAAAATCAAGATGTTTCTAGCAACTGAGAATTTTTTTACCCCAGAAAGCTACCCTACCCCGACCTCAAATTAGCACTGAGCTTTGTGACTAGTTGACAGGGGTTCAAAATGTAAGCAGTACCCTCTAGGTGAATGGATTTCGGCAAAACGAAATCTAGGTAAAGGGATTTTTTTTCAGTGCAATACTGGGAATTTTCATGTTGACTGAGGCAGCTGCCCCTTTTTGCTCCTGCGTGGAATTGTGCTCTGTGAACTGTCTTCCTGCACATTTTAAAGAAGAGAACCGATTCAAATCAATTACGCTGCTGATTAATGAGAGGCTGTTTAAAGCGAAAACAAGATTTTGTACTAGAAATGTCCAACTATTTTTGCATTCCCATCAAGTCTCCTACGTCAGCCTGATAATCATCAGCTTTTGAAATGTGAGTTCCTATTGCCAGAGTAAAGATTTCATTTCTAGAACTGCCGAAGCACTGTGTTTCTTATCCCCGCCACCCGCCCTCAGTGCAGAGCCGGGCGGCACCCACCTGCAGGCTCAGCCTGGAGCCCAGCGAGTGACCCGCCCGGACGGGAGGCCCCGCCCCGCCCCGCCCCGCCCCGCCCCGCCCGGATCCTCTCTAGCCCGCAGCCATCCGGGGTCTCGGTCTCCCGCGCTCTGTCCGCGGGAGAAAAGGCTTGGCTGGGTTGGCTTGGCTGCCGGGACCCGGGGCGCGTGCGCGGCGGTGCTGAGAGGCGGGGCGTGGTGATGCGCGGGTGGCGCCGGGGGCGTGGCGGAACCATGGCGCATGCGTGATGGTGGGCGTGGCGTTGCTCAGGGGCGCGTGCGCGGGGCTGGTGCAGGGGGCGTGTTGGGCCAGAGGCGCATGCGCTGTCCTGTGTGGCCCGGTTAGTCCCGGCGCTGACGGGGAGGCCATGGCGGCCACGTTCTTTGGGGAGGTGGTGAGGGCTCCCTGCCGCGCCGGGACCGAGGACGAGGAAGAGGAGGAGGAGGCGGGGAGGAGGGAGACGCCCGAGGACGGGGAGGTCAGGCGGCAGCTGGCGCGGAAGAGGTGAGGCCCTCGAGGTCTTCGCGGGCGGCGGGCCCGAGTCTTCGGGGCGTGGCGTCCGAGCCTCCTGCCGACTCGAGGCCGCGCAGGGGTCGGCGAGCGCCGGCCCGGTGAGCCGTGGCTGCCCCGCCGTGCCGGGGACGCGGCTGTGGCCTGGTCAGGGGCGGAGGGGACGTGGCGCTCGGATCCCGAGTGCGCCGCAGGGACGGAGGCGGAGAGGTGCCCCCGGAGCCGGCGCCGCAGCCAGCGCGCCCCTGCCCCAGCAGCTCGGAGCGCGGCGGCCTCGCTGCGTGGCGGGCCCGGGGACTTCACAGCCGAGCTGCTGCAGTGTCTCGCCCCGCCGAGGCCCGCCCCGCGGCAGCCGGCCGAGCCCGGGCCGACCCTCCGAGCGGCAGGTGTGCTCTCCGTTGCCCGCGAGCACAAGCGCCTCTGCAAACTCTCTTCCTCTGCACCCCGCGCTACGGCCGGCGCGTGTAGGTAACAGGTGGATAATGCAACCCCCCCCCCCCAATACTGTTACTGCGCACAGGAATCGGAGTAAACAGCAGAGTGACCGCTCACCCAGTCACGTGCAGCCAAAGCTGACTTCACCTGCCACCGCGGCTGGGTGCGCCCCAGTCACCACAGCCTTTCACCCCAGCCTGTTTTGGGGATGTCTCTCAGGCCATTCGGCATTTTCTTGCAGACGTATTAGCGCGCCTGCCAGAACTCAACATAATCTAAAAATTCTGTTTGCGAGCCAGACCGCGAGCACATTATCCAGTTGTCTCTTTGCTGTGGGTCTCTGTCGTCACAGCCTCGACGCATGCACACACCACACTGGGATTCTCGTCTCTTGAGCAGCCCCCTCTGCTGCCTCTGCTGGGAGACTCCGTTGTCCCGTGTGGACAGTCCCACGCCCTCAGTTTGTGCCATCATTTCCACGTGGTGTCAAGCGTGTCCATCACGCGCGTTTCCTTTGAGTGATGGTTTTGGTAGAGGCTCGATCAAGTTCAGACTCACTGTTGTGTTGGCAGGAGTGCTTCCAAGGTGGTGCTGGCTGTGTATGGCTGCACAGGGTGTGCAGCTCCACGTTCAGGGGCACTAAGGTTGAGGGTGGGTGGGTCTGGTGGACAGCCTCACCTCTCTCTGGAGTTCTTGATGAATTTTGCATGGAATGATTTTATCTAAATCATTCATTTTCATTGATGAATCTATTTCCTGTAATTGTGTTCTTTGTGTAATGGAAGTCAGCATTTTACCTATTGTACAATCATGGTGTCCTCTTCATCCTAATAGAGTGCTGATGCTATTTAAGTGCTTTCGTCTTTCATTTTTTGTATTAGGGAGGTGCGGCTCTTTCGAAGACAGACGAAAACATCTTTGGAAGTTTCTCTGCTAGAAAAATATCCTTGCTCCAAGTTTATAATTGCCATAGGAAATAATGCAGTAGGTAAGTAGAAATGTAGAAGAATAGACATTTTGTCGAAAGACCAAATTCTGAAGTTACCATTTCTTTCTATCAGAAAAGGTTACAAATGTCTGTTGCTTTTTAAGAAAATGTCATAGCAGGGTAGCTATGTTTGGACAACATTTATTTCCTGCCAAAGTGGCAATGTCTATAAAAAGATGATCAGTTTTACTGAGGAATAGTTAACATAGCAATTTGTTACTTTCAGGTGTACACCATGATTTTAGCACTTGTGTTTATTGTGAGGCGGTCACACGGTGAGTCTAGTTAACATCTGTCCCCAAAAATAGTTGCAATTTTTTTTTCTTGTGATGCGGACTCGACACTGTCTTTTTGATTAACTTAAAATATAAGCGATAAGGGAGATAGTCTTGGTTTCAGGAACTTACAGACGCAGGGAACTATTCATTGTGTGTTGAGGGGCTGGGCCTGCTTTGGCCACACTTGCGAGGCGGGACAGCTTCCGTGCACGGTCCCTCGTAGCCAGTGGCCCTTAAGTGGTGTTGAGCTCCTTTGAGAACATGATGAGAACTCTCAAAAGAACATTAATAATCGCTGACATTTTTGAACACTTAAGGTCTGAGATTTTCGCAATATTAGCCCGTTTGCCAGGTCAGAGTCAGAACGCTGTGGGGTCGGTGAGAACACGGGCAAGCCCACACCAGCTGCTGTGAACCTGGGAGGTTCGCCGGCTCTCAGGAGGGCATTTGGGAGTCCAGTGAAGATCCCTTGCCCTACAGCCTTGCGCGAGCATCCCAAGTGCTTACTGACTCATAAAGTTCTGGCACAGAGTTTTCCAGAAGAGTGTTGCACTGAGAGAGTGGTGGCGTCTGTCAGCGAGCCTGTGTTCCCAGGTCCTGGCTCTCATGCTCTCTCTAGTCAGGATGTGGCCTTTAATGGCATAGTGCCTCAGCTTCCCTTTCTGCAAAGTGGCGGGGTCAGGTGTATGGTCTTGAATGGCTCTTGAATGGTTCTTGAAGCTTTGCAGTTCTAGAGTATCTTGAAGTTGACCTTATTGACTAGACGCAAACTCTGACTTACCCAAACTGTTTCCACAGCATTTTTGTCATCATTTGTCATGAATTCCGGAGCCTGGGAAGAAGTTGGTTGTGCCAAATTCTGGAATGAATGGTGCAGAACCACAGATACTACACATCTGTCCCCCACAGAGGCTTTTTGTGTGTTTTATCATCTCAAATCAAATCCCTCGGTATGTGGTACGTAACATGTGTGTTGCAGAAGTAGTTATTTAGGCTTCATTTATGTGAGTTCATTTGAGCTCCACACTCCATATATTCCTATATGAGGAATTCTGCCGGTAGTCATAGTAATAACCACTTTTTCAAAAATAAGTGTCAATGCGGCACATACAGTGTGTTGATAGAGTTCTTATGAAACTGAAATAACTGTTGGAAATAAACCATGTGCATTAGTTAATCTTCACTCTCATTCAAGAAATCATTTTAATTGGCAACTCCAGCCACGTAAAGGTGTGTGCATTTGGAGAAAGCAGGGAGCTCTACTTTATACTATTACATATAATATAATATGATCCCAGAGTGCAGCCAGGGTCTGGGCCACAAGGCCACTCAGTTAACGTCTGCATGATGGAAGCTTCCTGTGTTCTCATGCCATCCTGTTCACACCGAGCTTTCGTCCTAGCCTGATGATGTCTTTTTTATTCAAGACGCTCTGTAACTGATGCTGGCCGACTGCGTTGGCTTCCACTTACCCTGCTCCCACTCTTGGGTCCATACAGAGAGAACAGGGTATGGGGCAACTTGGGGGAGAGGTCAGGCGGTGAGGTACCCAGGCAGGCTACCTGTGCCTCCCTGCCTGCTCTTCTGGCAGGGCGCTTTCCCAGCTGCGCGGGAGCTCAGTAGTCTCACGGGTTGTGGTGGTGCTTATTTCACAAGGTGGGGACCAAGTGTCAGCCTTGAAAACTGTGCCGTCTGGTTTTGTGATACTTCAGCGTTTCTCTAACATCTACCCAAACATTTGTGTTTGTACAAGATTTTTATGAGCATCCCGTTTTTATAGGAGATAAAGAAGGAAACTAAGCATGTTCTCTGTCGGATCCTCAGTGGGGTTCGTTGTCTCTTGGTCCTGGAGCGTCTCCGTGTGGGTCTAGTCTTTCCTTCCGGTCCCCCTTTCCCTCTTGGGCTTCCTTTGTGTATTGTCAGGGCTACTGCAGTGTTTTCATCGGAGATGTAGTGGACTTCCGTGGGTAGTAGTGTCCCACGAGCATTCATAGTCAGGAGTCTCATCTCTCGTGGCATTGTGGCTTTGCAGATCGTGTCCCTCTGAACATGCGGGCCGGCGCTTGCTCTCTAAGAGAATACCGGCACGTGGGCCTGCAGCGTCGCAGGAGCCGTTCGGCTCCGGTGCTGTGTTTGTTCCCATAGAAACGCCTGTTTACACGATGCTGCCACTTCACAGCGTGCACATTTTGAGTCTGCTCTTCACCACGGTCACCGTGAGACGGGAGCAGGGTGGGGGCGTCCCTGTCTCACCTGGGGGTCCCGCAGAGGCTGCTGGCGGCACGCCTCTGACTCACGTCAGTCCAGTGTGCACGTCATTCTCATTCACTGCCAGCAAGGCCTGATTCTTAAATTTTAAGGAAAAACCAGGAGCAGGTTCAGGAAAACAAGTCCTTTCTGGTGTCGTGTTAGGGTCCCTGAAAACGTCCGTGGCGACGCTTCGGTGTGCGGCTCGTTTCTCTGACCTAACGGAACGCCGGGCTTGGCTCTTTCAGGTTGTCCTTTGTCAGTGCAGCTGCTACGTGGCTGAAGACCAGCAGTACCAGTGGCTGGAGAAGGTAAGAGACCGAAGGGCTGGTGAGCTGTGTTTTAGGGCTCAGTCTCTTTCCCTTAAACCTACATCATCAAATTCTGTGGGGTTTTCTTAAAAATATTGCAGGAATTTGTTCTACAAATTGGTTGGTGTGCTGAGATTTGGGGGTCACAGAAGCTTAAGACCTAGTCGGCCTCTTCCTGTCCACCTTCCTTTGCATGAAAAACAGGCTGCGCACGAGCCAGGATGGGGTCGCAGCCTGTGGGGCAGCGGTGCCGCCCCCGCAGCTGGGGGAGCCGGGCTGGGGGCGTCGCTGCTGGCTCCGCGGGGCCCCTCCCGCTTTCACTGTTGGAGTGTTAGGGTGAATCGATTGAGGCTCCGTTTTGTGGGGCAGTTGTGCATGGTATGTGCCCAGTAAAAAAATGTGTCAGTGAAGAACTTAACTAGGGATTTGAGAGAATAATCTTGGCAGTTGCATCTTATTAAATGAAGTCGGCCCTTCCTGCGCGACTTACCAATATTTCCGCTGAACGCTTTTTGCTCCGCTCACATGTTCACGTAGTCACGTGTTCATCTAGTCTCCGGTTTTTCACGCCACGGTGGATTGATTTGGAACTATTAGGAGCTATTTCTTTGATCGTACTCAGTCTAGAAGCTTTAATCTCTATGCATTTAAAATTTCATTAAAATATATCCAATAGTTCAGGAGCTGTGTGTGTTTTATTGAATGCTTCTACCATTCATGCGGTGGCGCAGAAAATGGCCGGCACACAGAGTGTTAAGTCATAGGCGTGTCTTTACGTAGGTACTCCGTCCACTTCCTCACAAGGAAATGTGGCGTTGCCTGATTGAAACCAGATTGGCATACTTAGGAACATTTACTAGCAGTTGTTAAATGCATTTTTTTAAAGATCTATTTATTTATGCATACAAGCTGGGGTGTAGGCCAGAGGTGTGGGGGGGTGAGAGGATTCACCAGAGACAGAGTGGGGAGCAGAACAGGCAGCTCGACTGAAGTACACTGCTGAGGGGAGCAGTAGGGAGACAGGAAAGGTCTGCTGCGCCCTGTGGGAAGCTCCCTGGCCGGGGATTGAACTCGTGCTGCAGTGGCTGCTGATATCTTCATAGTGCTGAGACTTAATCCCAAGGGAGGCTCTATCTACATTTTTTAACTTGACTTGTCTGAGAAGGTCTGTGGACCTTCTGATAACTGTGTAGATAGGTACCCTTAATCAGATCTCAGATAGGTAAACTCTTGGCATACTAATTCACATTTTTAATTTATGCAGGATGAGCCGATGTGAAGAATATGTCGTTATTTTGATACCGTCGAACAGTAGTGTTAGGCATTTCCGACAGAGTGTTTCAGTCAGTGTTTTTCCCCGGGGTGCCCTTTGGGCTCTGCCACCACCGCAGGGTGAAGTGACAGCATTCAGGTCTTTGTCATTGTCCGGAGGGCCGTGGCCCGGGAGGTACAGCCGGCACAGACCTGACTTGTTTATTCAACGCTCCGATGTCATCAGTTTAGGCTTAGAGATCATTTATGACATGATATAAAATCTTTAGTTCTATTGTTATTTGAATTGACCATTTTCTTTTCCCCATAAAATATTTTCAAACAAGTTGCAGTGACCTAAAAATTGAATCATTTTTAAAAAATTATAGATTTGATTTTTGTGTAGAAGAACTGGGTGTAGACCTGAGGTTCGGGAGGTGAGAGGACTCACCAGAGACAGTGGGGAGCAGAACAGGCAGATCCACTGCTGAGGGGAGCAGCGGGGAGACAGGTCTGCTGCGCCCTGTGGGTCAGCTCCCTGGTCAGGATTGAACTCAGGCTGTCACGGTGGAAGTGCTGAGACTTAACCCCTAGGCCACCAGGGAGGCCCCTCATGGATTTTAAAAGCTGGATGTATCCTTGGAAATCTGTCAGATGAAACGTAGGAGGACGTTGAGGTCTGGAGTGCCGGAAACTTCCCTGCAGTTACAGTCATGTAAAGGTGAAATTCAGAAGCCCCATTTGTGGCTGTCTGTGGCCTGTGGGAAAGGATGTGACCTTGACCTCTGACACATGCTCACAGCTCCTTTACTCTGGCGACAGTGTGACGCCATTGGTGGTGGTCCTGATCTCATTAGGTAGATCACAGCTCCTGAGGGGCGGTGGCCCTGTCCGCTGTTCCCCGGGGAGGCCGCCCGACTAGAAAGTGACAGAAGCGATGAGACCGGGGACAGGGGCAGCCAGACCTGCCAGGCGTGGTCCAGCTGCCAGTGGCACTTGCAGCCTTTTCTGCAACAAAATCACCTGTGCACGTTTTAATTTAGGATCAATTTTACGTTAGGTCTTTGGCTCTTGTCCAAGGAAGAATATGCAAGTGACCGTTCTCACGTGTCGACATGTTACCGACTATAAAACTTCAGAATCTACTAGCAGCCTTCACTCCCCTTTCCTGAAAGCTCTGAACACACAGAATTTCAAAGACCCTCCGTGCTGTCCTCTGCTAGAACAACCGAATATTGTCCACGACCTCCCTGCAGCAGGTACTAGCCACGGAGCTTCCACGTTGTGTCTCGTTCCTGCTTTGTCGATAGGCGGTTTGCTGACTGATGACGATTATTGCTGTTAATCATCAATATCTGTACTTCCTAGTGCGTTATGTTTGGTTTGCGGTTTAAACTTTGCAGACACACTCCTCTGACAGCAGTTCGCTTTTCTGACTGTGACCCTTCAGAGTAACTTTCTTTTCACTCTTTGATAACCCACGTATAAGCCAGTGTTCGACGCGTGTTGTCTCTGTGTGTAAGAGATGGAGGTGTGTGTTTTCAGACCCAAAGACTTCAGATACCCAGTCTTGGTAGCTTCTCTCCTGTTTTATTTTTGAATTATTAATTAGTCCCTAGTATCGTGTCAGAACTGTCATTTCTTTTTCTGTAGTTTATATATTGGCACAATATAGTTGTTATGAATCCATAAAGTAAGACAGTTTCCCCTTTAAATGTTTGCTTTACTAGACTAAGACGTGGCAAAATATTTTTTTACATTATGCATTGTATTTTTGTTATTTGCATTTAATTTGCTTTGTGTATTATAGTCAGCAAAATTTTAATCTTAAAATGTGTCTCAGTAGTATGTTCAGGAAATGCAAAGTAAACATAATCACAAAAGTAGGAGATTGCCTAGGAAAATAAATTGGCTCTGAAAGACACTTTGCATTGTGATTAGTTCAGAATGGCAGCTAATGCTTTGAGTGAAAGAGATGGCTGTTTATCAAAGCAGCTGTTATTATTTAGAAGTGTTAAATGTAAGAATCATAATAGAAAACCTAGTGCTGTTTTTCTTGCTTATTCACAGTTTTGAGTTACTGTCAAGTGTGGAAAATCCCTGCAGTGCTCTACCTGTGTTACACTGATGTGATGAAACTGGACCTTATTACAGTGGAAGCTTTTAAGCCTGTCCTTTCTTCCAGAAGCTTGAAAGGTTTGGTTAAGGTAAGGTTTGACCCATGCACTTAGTGGCTGAATTAGGCAGTGAACTTATAATGAACATAAATGTGTGCTGTCAGTTTAAAGCCTGAGCCCCAGTTACAGGCCCCTGCTCAGCTAGAGCACCCTAGTCTGTGGAGAGTTGGCTTGTTCCTCCCTTCTGGAGAGACTTCTGTGCCTGGAGGGTGTCGGGTGCGTGTGTGACGGGGCAGTGCCGGGTGCCGGGGTCTGGTGCTGTGTAGAAGGATGTTTCCTGTTCAAGAAGTTCCTGTAATTTAGGAGGTTGAAAATTTTTTTTTTTAAAGATGTATTTATGCATACAAGAACTGGGGTGCAGGTCAGAGGTGTGGGGACCAGGGACAGAGTGGGGAGCAGAATAGGCAGATCCACTGAAATCTACTGCTGAGGGGAGCAGCGGGAGACAGAAGAGGTCTGCTGCGCCCTGTGGGAAGCTCCCTGGCCAGGGTCGAACTCGTGCTGCAGTGGCCGCATAGTGCTGAGACTTAACCCCTGCACCCCCAAGGGGAACTCTGAGAGGTTGAAATTTTTGAGAAGGCATTTGATTTAATTAATGTGGAGTTAATGAAATTTGAAGGTTATAATTTTGAGAAGGCAGAGTATGGATCAAATGATCATAACATTCTCCTAATTTTTCTTGAGAATGATATAATTTACCTGCCCCTGCTCTCAGTTTGCCTGGACCTGGGCTTTTTCTAGGAAAGTGCATGTTGGAACTGGGCGCAGAGTTGCCTGTAATTCCAGGAGGTTCCTCCTTGCCCTCAGGATTTGTGCTCAGTCCACGGGCCCCCCAGGTTAAGAACCTCTTGAAGGGGAGAGGTTAGAACAGCTTTGTTCCACAGTCCTTTATTCTAGAGTGGGCATTATGTCCAGAAAGCTGCTCTGGAGTCGGCTCACTTCAAAAGGCTCGTGAGAGAGTTTGCTGGCTGGAGTGTGAGCCCCTGTGTAACGGCACCATGTTCGTCCCTTTTGGTATCCCCAGTTTTGTTCCTGGCATGTGGGGGGGCGGTCAAACACTTGTTGAATTAATAAAACTAAGACACGAAGTCAGTGCAGTTCACCATGTTTTTCAAATTAGCCCAGTCGGGCTGGACCGGCCAGGAGCCCTGAGGTGCCATGGGGCGGCTTGGGGGCGGGGTCTGCACAGCTGTCAAGCTGCTTGCCTTGTTGTGGACAGAGCCGGGGACAGGCAGCTGGCCCTGGGGGCTTCCGCGTTTCCAGAGTGTAGGGATGGCGGTCTGCACGCTCCTTTCCGCTGAGTTCCTGGTCTTACTGAATTCACTTTTTCTCCTTCTTCCAGAATATTCCCCAGAGCACAGAGATGCTAAAGAAATTGATGACCACAAATGACATTCACAGTAACATTTATACGTGACCCTAGAGATTGTCCCGTCAGGTGTTACCGTCCACGCCTTGAAGGGAGCTGTGTGCGCTGTTCTGTAGGTGACCTTTCCCCCCCAAGGGAGGCATTTTGAGGCTGTTAATAACAAAACAATAAACTTATTTTAAAGCCTTTGTAGTTTCTGCTTCTTCTTTATGGTGCTACGAGTCACAAATGAAGTAAGGCAGACATTTTTTCTTTGTCCACTAGGTGGTAGTATTTGTTGTTTAATTTGAATATTTTGCCATAATACAGACTTTTAAAAGTCGCAGGTAGCAACAGGTTGCATTAATGCCGCAAAGTAGAAGTAATTTGCTGCAAACGTTCTGTGTGCCTGAAAGTTGCTGACGTGTTGTGAAAAGCTGCTGTTTTCTGAGTTCTATGATTTCTTTGTTTTATGTTTAAAAAATTGGTGACCAGGTAGCAAAGGCACACTACTCCGAGGGAAACACACACTTACATTTCATCACGTTTCAGTAATGACCGAAGGCCGCCTCTGCGCCTAGACTTTCTGTTGGTACCTGGAAGAACAGGCACTTCTCGGGGTAACCTGCAGCCAGCCCCCCACTAGGAGGGCAGGGAGAGAAGCCGCCCTGCCAGATTGGTTGCGGGGGGCGTTGCGCTGGGCAAGGGGACTTAAAGACGGGCCCCTCTCTGCACCACCCCTGCCAAGTGTGTTTATTTTATCTCCGCAAGGGCAGGTTTAGTATAAACGGAGAGGAGCGAAGGACGCGGCCCGCGCCCCTGGCGGGGCGTAGTCCAGGCGCTGCCCCGCTGCTTCGCCAAGGGAGAGGGCGGCAGAGCAGCGCTGCGGCCGCGGGCGGGCACACGGAAGGCTTTGAGAGGCTCTCCCTGCCCGGCGGCGCGGCCCAGAGCCCGCTTGGTGTCAGGGCAGAGCCCCCAGGGACTGCACCAGCCCGCAGCCTCCGGAACCGCCAGTGGGCCCTGCGGGGGGGCAGTGGGCTCGGCTGGCGCGCCCAGGGCGGGGGCTCAGCCCTGCAGGGGCGGTCGCCGACTCGTGCACCTCCAGGGCCGGAGGCGGGGGCCCACCATGTCCCCAGTGGCCTCAGATTCAGAGGCGCTCAGGGCCCGCTGTCCCGCTCAGCGCGCCTTCCGCCCGGGCCCCCCTGGGGGAGCTGGGGCAGTAACGGGGGGCACAGCCCTGCAGCCCCCGTGGCGCCCGGCGTTTCATCTCGTTCTTGACACAGGCCTCGAAGCACCCGTTCTTCAGAGTGGACGCCAGGTGCCCTCTGCTGCTTTTTCTTGCCACCTCGCCCTGCCCGAGGTTGGAGGTGGAGATTCTGGGGCCTCCTGGCTGGAACCTCCCGGAAGATTGAAAGCCCCCGGGGCTCAGCCTCAGGTGAGGCCCATTCTCTGGCTTCCCGGCCCCCGCGGCTCCTCATGGGGCCCCGGCAGGCGGAGTCGGGCTCTGTCAGCCTCGGCCCGGCCGACGTTGGACGAGGCTGTTGCCGCTGCCCGGCGCGTCCGTCACGGCCCTGCAGCTGGGGGCAAGGTGCCCGCCAGGCAGGGAGCCAGACGGCGCAGGGTATTTGGAAGCCCAGGCAGGAGCTGCCGAAGCGCCGGGGGCCATCCCAGGCTCGGCCGCCCGGCCAGCGCACCGTCAGCGCCCGCCGTGCCAGCCCACCCCACCCCGACGGACCCCGCCAGTCTGGCCGCCAGGCCGGATTCCTCTCTCTGGTTCTGGAATGTCTGACTTCGGGGCATCCTGAACCTGGGCAGAGGCCCCAGCGTGAGCGGGCACCTGGCTGCCGTGTTCTCCCTGCAGGGCTGGGCAGGTGCGAGTGCCAGGCCCCTGCAGGTAGTTCTTGCTGCTGGACTCCGCTCTGCGGGGCGCTCTCGCTCTCGCTCTCGCTCCAGGGTGCTCTGAACGGGGGGTCTCTGCCTCTGAATCTGATGTTTCTAACAAGGCAGGCATCTGGGGTGGCCATGTGGGTGCCAGACTGGCACACGTGGCCGAGATGACTCATTCCATGGCACGTCCTCGGCGGCGAGGCTGGGTTGAAACCACATGTGAAAGACTTGGCTGCCTGCGCCATCTCTCCTGTGAAATGTGAGGTTGTGCCTATCATCATGTCCCTTCATCGCGAGACTGATATTAAACTGATACCAAAATAGCTCAAAGCATATTTATTTCAAAGGAAATAGAGTCAATTATGTCTGAATCACACAGCCCCAGGGCAGGAGATCCCGAAAGGATTTAAAAGACCACGCGCTTATTACTGCAAGTTCACAGCAGCGTTTGGGCTTTTAAGAGATGAAGTCCTTTTTACTTAAATTGTTAAAAATTTATAACTTCAAAAGCATTCCTACGTTTGGACTCAGGGTCTGCTTAGAGTTTTGATTGAATCTTCGTTCTGTTGCTCTGCCTGGGATTCCTGCGTCCCCCAACAAACAGGCTGACCACCCCCCAGCCCCTTCTAGAAACTTCCAGCTTCCCTCAGCCCTGCTGCACCCGAATCTCCCGTCCTGCCTCTTGGCCTCTGACCTCCGGGTCTTCTGGGACAATAGGTGAGATCCGCTGAGCGCTGGCCGCAGGCTAAGAGGGGGTCACCGGGAGCCGCAGACCGGAGGGGCAGCCTTTCTGCAGGGAGGCCCCGCCCCACACATGGGGTGTCCTTGCCGAGCCAAGGCCGCTGCACCCCCCCACCGGGGCCTGCATGGGCACCTGAGGCCTCCACCCAGGCCCGGCCCAGCTCCCTGCAGACAGGCCCCCTCGGCTGGTGAGCCTCAAGGGGCAGGCCCAGGTCTCAGGCCGCAGGCGCTCCTCTCCCAGGGCCGGTCTCTTCATGGGCCTGGGCCGCTGGTCTCCGCTTCCCGCTCCGTCCCGCCCGCCCCAGAGGGCCCTCCGCATGTGAGCCGGGGGTCCCGCTGTCCCTCAAACCCCGAAGAGCTGATCCTGCACTAGGTCCAGCTCCAGGTAACTGCCCTGGCCTCCCCGCTCTCTCCCAGTCGGCTGCCTGCTGCCCTTCCCCAGCCGCCCAGCCGCCCAGCTGGACTTCCAGACGACTGGCCGGCCAGAGTCCCACCTGTCTGTGCGGACGCCGCTGGTTGGTGTAGACGCCGCTGGAGCACACCGAGAGGCAGGGCTGGAGCCAGAGCCAGCTGGTGCCGAGAGCAGGAGAGAGCAGGAGCCCCACGGCTGGGGGCAGAGGCTCGGGCCCCACAGGCCGATGCCAGAACACACAGAATGCGAAGCCATATTGTTCTGAAATGCAAGAGCTGCAGCGGGCAGCCCCCCATGCCATCTAGACTCCCTGTGAGACCCTCGGGCCCCTCCACATGCTAAAGTAGTGACCCCTGCATTTCAGAACGTGACTACACGTGGCAAGATCTCTAGAGAGTTAGTCAAGGAGGCGGGAGCCGGGAGGAGGCGATGAGGACACAGAAGGACAACACCGAGGACTGGGGGACGGCGCCTGCAGGCCACAGAGGACCCCGTGGGAGCCCCTCGGCACCTGACCTGGGACATCAGCCTCCAGCTCCGGGGGAAAGTAAGTTTCCGCTGCCCAAGCCTCCAGCTCGTGGCCTAGGGTATGGCTGCCTGAGCAGAGGACCCCCCATTCTCTGTCACTGCTCCCCACTTCTCATGATACCTGCAATTACTCCCTGAGGGTGTCGTTTACTGTTTGATGCCAGCCCCCCTTCTCCCCGGCTCCCACAGCCGGGCCTGTCCTGCCCGCCAAGCCGTCCGGCCTAGAGGGACGCCTGCACCGGCTCTGCTCGCACAACTGCCGCAGGCTGGGGCGACGCGGGCGGCGCCTTCTGTTGTGTGGCTCCAACCAGTTTCTTTTTTTTTTTTTTTTAAAGATTTATTTATTTATACATACAAGCTGGGGTACAGGCCAGAGGCGTGGGGTGGCGAGAGGGTTCACCAGAGACAGAGTGGGGAGCAGAACAGACAGATCAGAAATACACTGCTGAGGGGAGCAGCGGGCGAGGCAGGAGAGGTCTGCCGCGCCATGTGGGATTCTCCCCGGCCGGGCGTCGAACTCACATCGCCGCTGCTGACAGCTCCATAGCACAGCGCTCAACCACTGCGCCACCAGGGAGGCCCCCAGTTTCTTTTAAAGCAAACAAAACCTTTCAGTTCTCTAGCTCCCAGAAGCACGACAGCCCCGGAAGGCCAGACAGACTTGGGGGAGGTACCGGGGAGGGGTGAGCAGACTCCCCGAGGGCTGGACAGAGATCTCAGCCCCGCCCGCCCTGTCGCAGGCCTGGATGTCAGCACATGAGCATGTGAGGGTGTGTGTGGGACGCGGCCTGTGGGATACGAAACCCCCAAGAGAAACAAGAAACAGTTTATTATTATTATTTTTTATTTATTTACGCATATAAGCTGGGGAGTAGGCCAGAGGTGAGGGGCGGTGAGAGGATTCCCCAGAGACAGAGTGGGGAGCAGAACAGGCAGATGGACGGAAACACACTGCTGAGGGGAGCAGCGGGGAGACAGGAGAGGTCTGCTGCGCCCTGTGGGAAGCTCCCTGGCTGGGCATCGAACTTGAGCAGCGGCCGCCAACAGCTCCACAGTGCTGCGCTTAACCCGTTGCGCCACCAGGGAGGCCACAATGGTTTATTAAATTTTTTAAGATTTATTTATGCATATAAGAGCTGGGGTGCTGGCCAGAGGTACGGCGTGTGTGTGTGTGTGTGTGTGTGTGTGTGTGTGTGTGAGAGAGAGAGAGAGAGAGAGAGAGAGAGAGAGAGAGAGAGAGAGAGAGAGGATAAACCAGAGACAGAGTGGGGAGCAGAACAGGTGGATCCACTGCAGTACAGTGCTGAGGGGAGCAGTGGGGAGACGGGAGCGGTCTGCTGTGCCCTGTGGGGAGCTCCCTGGCCTGGACTCGAACTCAGGCTGCAGTGGCTGGGGATGGCTTGATAGCGCTTAGAGTTCACCCCTGTGCCACCAGGGATGCCTGTTCGTGCTCCCTGGGCCAGACACCCCAGGGACCCTCTAGCCCGGTCTGCAGTGTCTGTGTGGGAGAAGCTCCTCGAGAGGGCCCCAAGGCTGACGCAAACCCCGTGGGATGGTCAGAGGCCTCACTGAGGCCGGGTGGTCGCAGATGCTCCCTGAGGCTGCAGCCGGGGCAGGCGGAGGGCACCCCGATGGTCCCCTGTGGCAGCGTCCGTGGGTGTGGGCGCCCAGAGTGTCATCACACTCCCCCCACTGCACCCCCAACTGCGGGCAGCCAGCTGGGCTTTGGAGACAGTCTCTAAGTCACAGCGTCTCCAGCAGCGTCTCCTGTCTTTGTGAACAGCCCGTCTGGTGCGCCACGTGGGCTGGGAGATCTTTGCACATTTTCACCTCGGCATTTGCCGTTCCTCTTCCCCTCGCCCTGGGAAATGCTAACAAAAATTGGGAAGGAAGTGAGAACCCCATTTTCTTAAGTCCGACGGAGAACGCCGCTGTGAACATTTGGTGAGCGTGTCTTCCATCACATTTCTCCTTGCTTGGACGTGAGCCTGCGCGTGCAAGCCTCCTGGGTTACAGAGTGTGCCCGTGTGCAGGGCGTGGGTGTGCTCTGGCCCCTCCCACCCTGCACCAGCCGGGTCTGGCTCGCGGCCAGATTTCCTGAAACCAAGTAAAAACGGCCACCAGGGGGCAGCATTGCCACACCGAGGCTCTGCTCCCGGGAAGCTGGCGCTGCCGACCTGCTTTTTGTGTATCTGTCCTGCATCAACAACGCTGTTGCTTCATTCTCCAGGAACTGCGAGCAATTAAAGATGCACCCCGCCCCAAAGAAAGCAAGAAATCTGTCCGCATCAGCTCTTTAAAGATATCCGCTGACAGTCTTAAAATACACTTTTAGGGATTGTTTTTTTTCTCTCGCAGTTTTTAGGCAAAGCCCGCGAGTTATTACCAAGGATAAAAAAGGATCCTTTCCTGGAAGACCCGGCTCTTATCAGCAGCGAGGGCACATTCAGCCGGGGATGTTAATAGCCTCAAGTTTCAGAAGGTTCTGTTCTGTGAGGGGAAATTGATCTGTGGGGAACCTATTGATTTAGAAGCTCGATGCTGTCGTGTGCAGTGTGTCTGTGGCTGCCGGGGGGCGCTGGGCTAGGGTCTCCCGGAAGATGCTGCCTCCCTTCCCCCCTCCCGGGTGTCCTCGCACCCACCTTGCGCTCTGGGGTCTGAACTTCCCGTCCTGTGCTCTTGACTCAAACTGCTGGCGTCTCTGGTGTCGGGTTTCTCTGTCCCCTCTGGCGGCCTCTGACCGCAGACGCCAGGCACTGGCAGGCGGGTCTGGGGGGCGCGTGTGGCGGGCGCCCTGCCCAGCCACGGCCGTGCTAATGGCCTGGCTGCCTCTCCAGGTGCTCATTTCCTCTCCCCTGCTCTGGCGTCCAGATGTGACCCCAGTGCTCCCCACCTTTGAAGAGGCTGCCCCAGGTGCCCTGGGGAGCCATGAATGGTCTGCGTCTCCGGGGAGCCTTGCGGGCGGTCTGCACGCACGCCTGGCCGGCTCGTGTGAGCGGCGGGAGAGCCGGTTTCTCTGGAGCCTCTGCCAGTCTAGGAGGCCCCACTCACGTCCCACGTGGGGTGGGAGGGGGTGACAGGCTGGGGCTCTCCCTGGTAGTGTCTGCCTGGCTGAGGGAGGGAGTCCTCTGGGTCCAAGTCACAGAAGGAGGGCCACGGGGACTTTCTGCTGTTTAAGGGGTGCCAAGGGGACCCCACATGGTGCCTGGACTGAGTCTAGCTTTGAGGCCAGCCCGGCTCCCTGTCCTGCCCCGGGGAGCGTCCTGTCCCGGAGTGGCCCTGGATGCATGTGCCGGGGCTGTGGGCTGGAGCCGTCAGGCCTCGTGGCTACTCATTCTTACCACGTGGTCTCCCCAACTCCCAGCACCCCGACTACAGCCCCGGGGCAGCCCAAGTCAATCCTGCAATTTAATTGGATTGTATTTGAATGGCTGAATGAATAAATAAAACATCAGAAGCGGCTCCACTGTTTCTCAAACACCACATAGCGCCCCGATCTAGAAAGCTCTTGGCAAAAGATAAATACACAGAGCCCCTCACGGGGAGGGACTGATTTCTGCTCCTTCTGTGTCCCCTGTGATGTCCAGCAAATTCCAGCAAAGTCAAGTAAATGCTTAGTGAGCCCGCGGCAGATGCAAACAATTGCCCTGGCGAGCGCCAGCTGCAGGCGATCGAGGACCAGTCCCTGCTGGCAAGATGGGCCTTGTCCGGGTGGGTCTCACAGTCCGGGCTGGGCGGACGGAAAGGGGTGCAGCTCCGCCCCTAGGGAGAAGACGTCGAGGACCACATCAAACCAGGTGACTGCGGATGACCCACAGTGGGAAGCGTCGGGCCGGGCGGTGCAGCGGGAGCCGGCGCCTGCCCCCGGCCGCCAAGGGGAGCGGGGTGACCTGTCCTTCACTCCTGCCAGCAGCGCCTTCCCCTCCGCAGGCAGAGCGCGCTCCCAT
Source organism: Scalopus aquaticus (assembly GCA_004024925.1). Taxonomy (NCBI): domain Eukaryota; kingdom Metazoa; phylum Chordata; class Mammalia; order Eulipotyphla; family Talpidae; genus Scalopus; species Scalopus aquaticus. The sequence goes on along the minus strand of PVIJ01007328.1, from coordinate 1,471 downwards.
CACGCCTGTGTCCGCCCGCCACGCTGATTCTAGGCGTTTTCACTCTGAACTCTCAGCGCTCACCCTCTGCCCTGCACGGTGGGAACTGTCGGGCTTCTCCCCCTCCCCCAAATGACGGACCCTGCAGGCCTGCGCAGGCCTGAGGCGGCGCCTGGGGTGTGTGGGCCCGGTGAGGGGCGCCCCTGGGCCGGAGCCTGGGCTCATGAGCAGAGGAAGCAGCGTGCAGCGTGGAGCAGAGGGCCATTCGGGGTGCAGGAGAGCACGAGACGCCGCCAGGGAGCCCGAGAGAGCGAGGGTTTGCCCGGGGCTGGGGGGCCTGCCGCCCCGGCCCCCGCCCCATGGCCTGCCCTGTCCCGCTGCCTCCCCGCGAGATCCCAGGAAAAGCCGAAACGCCTAAAAGCCCCCGAGGGCTCCAGGGCTCCTTCCTCTTTCCGCCCCGGGCGCAGCGCACACCCTCGGCTCCCGGCTTCCCTGCCCTCTGCCCGCCCAGGGCTGACCAGCCTCCCGGCCCGGCCGCTGGCTCGCGGGCACCTGCCCCGGCCGTGTCCGTCGGGGTCTCCCGGAAGCTGCCGAGTGCCCCTCCGAGAGCTGCTGCTTGGAGGGAGGCTGGAGGGGCCAGCGGGGAGCACCCGGCCTGCGCCGCCAGCCGCAGCCCCTGGCCCGCCCGCGCCGGGACCCGCCAAGGCGAAGCGGTCAGCGGGGCGCCTCTCTCAGCTGCGCGGGCGGGCGGCGTCCGTGGGCGCAGGTGTGGGGCACCCGCCGGGGTGGGCGTGGGGTCAGGGCTGCGCCCGCCCGCCCTTCCTCGCTGGGCAGCGCCGTCCTCCCGGCGGGCAGCGAGGGCGCCATGCCCGCAGCCTCGGGTCGCGGCGTCGCCACGTGGCCGGGGCGCGGGGCCTGGTTCGGGGCTGGCGGCGGGGGACGCCGCCGTCGGGGGCGGCTCGGGGCGCCGGGCGGCACCTGGTCTCCGCGCGAGGGGCGGACGTGCCGGCAGCATCGCCGCCCCACCGTCTGGCCAGCGCCTCCCGCGGGCAGCCCCACCCCAGGCCCTAGCCAGTGTGGGCTCTTTCGTCGCACCCCTCAGGCCCGGGCCCACCAGGCCCGCGGCCGCCTCCTGGGCGGCTTCCTCCTGCTCGGACGCGGGGCGCGGCGGGCCGCTAGGTGGCGCCCGGCCTGCCCCGTCCACACCCGCCGGGCCTGACCTGACCGTGACCCGCTGTGCAGGCCCAGCCCTGCCGCCCGCTGCAGAAGGGACGGGCGCCTGCCAAGAGGCTTCCCTGACAGACGCGTGTGTGGGCATGTGCTGTGTGGCGTGTGGGGTGTAGTGTGTGTGTGCTGTATTGTGTATGTGTGTGGTGTGTGTGCGGTATGCGTGTGCTGTGTGGTGTGTGTGTGTGGTGTGGTGTGCGTGTGCTGTGTTGTGTGCATGTGGTATGTATGTGTGGTGTGTGTGTGGGGTGTGGTGTGCGTGTGC
>PVIJ01007327.1:28606-83557 GCA_004024925.1 Scalopus aquaticus | reverse complement strand
CCACGCTTAGCCCACAAGAACATGGCCCCAAACTCACTCAACACAATAAAAATTGCTCCGCCTGTGTGTCACATCCCAGGAAACACATCCACATTATTTCATTTGCAACTGCAGTCTCATTTTTATGCTCCTTTATATATATATATATATATATATATATATATATATATATATATATATATACACACACACATACATACATATATATACACACACACACATACATACATATATATACACACACACACACACACACACACACACACACACACATATATATATGCCCCTTATATACATATAAGAAGTCAATGCTGCTTATGAGACAGGACCGGACACAGAAATTGCAGCGCTCAAATGTGGTAATTGTGCTATCGTTGCTTGTTCTCTGTTAAGTCTCTGGAAGGCAACATAGCATTGTGGCTAAAAGGACAGCTGTGGAGTTAGATACAGCTGGACTTAGATGTCTATGCTATCTCTTTTTTATTCTGACAAAGCTACCAATCCTTTCTGACTTTCAATTTTCTCATCTATAAATGAATACCCATATCATAGAATTGTGAGGATTAGGTAAGATTTTGCATGCAAAGGGCTTAACACAGAGCCTGCCCATAGTAAATATATTTAATACCTTTTTAGCTCAAAATCATAGATCATAATCTGGTTGAATCTATCTTCTCAACTGTCTCCAAACTCTGTCCCCTCCTTCCAAACACTGTCTCAGCATCTGTCTGCACGCTGTGCGTGTTCATCTCCCTCCTGGACTGTAAACTCCTGGGGAGACAGGGTTCCATTTGTCTTCACTTCTACTGATTTATCTTGAATGTTCATAAAGACAAATGTTCATTGAACTAACTCTGCAGAACTTGATTTTCTCTTTACACTTGGTGCGATAAGTAGATGAAATAAGGCTAAAACTGACATTCTTGAGGGCTGAAATGATGCTGTATGGACTTTTGGTGCACAGCAAGCAACTTGGCAACTTAGCTGATCTGACTCACACATATAGGACCCCAAGGCAATATTGAGCCTGTTTTCTGGGAAACTTAAGGTTCTTTTTACAGAAAAACCTGACCAGCAGTTCTGTTCGGGAGCAGAGTAACTTGCCTCTTAGACAATACACAGCTAAATTTGTCTGCAGGGGACAGAACAGGGAAAGGGGCTGAGAAATTGAAAGAAAAGAAAGAAGCCCTGAGAGGAAAACCCCATCTTTACATTTATTAGTGTATGTATTTACCTCTCTACTTGTCAGAAACATGTATTTTTAAACAGCACCAATTAAATCTGGCAGTTTAATTGACAACTGATGAAAAGAAGCATCATATTGTAGCTTAGTTAAGTATCATTGATTTACTATTTGATCCCTTTTTCTGGTGTTGCCAGTGATTTTCTAGCTTCATTACTGACTATATCAACTGCTCAGACTATGAGAGATACTTTGGGAAAGGAGGGATGTGACGTTGTGGTACAAACTGACACAGTTCAAAAACGACAATTTTACTTATAATCAGGTACAATCCTTAAAAGAACCAATGCTGCTTATAAGGCAGACCAGAGACAGAAATGGCAGTGCTCAAATGTGATAATTGTGATATCTTTGCTTGTTCTAGTACACACATCTGCTTAACTGAATGCATTGGTCCACCTGGTCTTACAGCAAAAATCAGGACATCTGATACAGGTGACATCTCATACATGTGTCCTTGTTCATGAAAACATGAAAGAATATTCTGCTTAAAATTAATGTGCTCTGCAGCTTTTCCAATACCTGAAATTCCATCACTGTTGTCAACCTTTATAGTCTCTCTTATAAGAAAAGGTAACATTTAACTAAGCTATAACTTGGGAAGTTTTAGATTAAGTCCATTTTTACTTAGCAGAGGGCAGGATAGAGGAGGCATGTGAATGGGGCTGGGATTATGGGTTTTGAAAGATGGGGAAGATGCAATTCTCTCAGTTCAGAGTCAGTGATTGAAGGATGGAGCTGGGAAACCAATGATGTTAATTCAACCAGTATAAAGATTGACCAAGTGATCACTTTCTGCCTATCTGTCCTGCTACTGAGTTGTCATTATTTCTTTCCAAGATCATTACAAAATCTTCCACATGCTGCTTCCCTGCATATGACCATCTGTACTTCTTACTGAACCATTTTTCTAAAATTTGATATGATTAATCTGATCATATCAGATTTCTCTTACGGTGCCTCACTTTACTTTCAAACTAGCCCTGTTCTTTAAACTGAGCTGCCCTTTCCCAAACCCTCATCCTCCAGGTCTCCTTCCCATCATCTAGTGTATCTAAACATGCCTTGTTCCTCCAAAGTTCACAGTTTGGGCCAATGAGCCTCTTCCCATCTAGAATTTTCTTCCTGTATTTTCTGTTAGGTGGCTTGCTGGGTGTTCTTCAGGGATGATTGTAAAAGTCAATCTTTCAGTGATGCTTTCTTGGACCCACCCAAATGGAATCAACCACCCCTTCCTGTGTGACTGCTTAGAATATAGTTTCTGCTTTGTAACTGCCTCATTAAAAATTGGTAGTTGTCTGTCTCTCTGTTGCCATTAGATTGTGGGGCAATGACTGTTTGTTACAAAGGCAATGCTACATTTCAGGAAACCACTTTTATTTCCCTTTTGGGCACAAAAAAGGAACATATGTCCCAATTGCAATAGGTCTAGATGTGACCTTGAAGCAGCCTATAAGAATGCAGTGTTGACAAAGGGCAAGAACATTGCTTCCAACTTATCCCTAACATGTAATCCATGATCTGCACTTTCTCCTCTTGTCAAGCACTCAGCTAGAAGTTGAGGACTTCAAGAAGCTACTGACCGGAAGAATCCTGGGTCTCTGAGTCACCACCCAGAGGAAATTAGCAACACTAGACATTAGCATTAAATTTCTTATGAGTTAGAGAGTGACTTAATTGAGTTAAGACAGTGGGACTTGGAGTGTTGTTAAAGCAACTAGCTTTACTTATTGTGTCTTGTTCTATTGTATGATGAGTTATTTCTCATTGTGATCTAGTTATCCACTCTTCCCACTCTGTCCTGCTCAGTTTTGGCCTCACTGTACTCCTATTTAGCCTGGATCCTTTGGTCAAACATTTAATAACTGTATTGTCATCAACCTAGAAAATTCCTGAAATAAAGGGAATCCTATCACATGGCTTATCTCATAATTTTCCAAAAGTTTGTTTGCAAAAACCTTTTATTGAGTAATATGCCTGTGAATATATCATGGAAGAAACCCAAAAATTCTGCTTTCACCTGGGCAATGATGTCTTTCTTTGGAGAGAGGCAAATACTATTATTTTTTCCTTTTCTCCTTTACTAATTTTCTCCTTTATTAATTTCAGTTACACCAGATCTAAGATATATGGTTATGGGCAGAGTGAAGGAGAACTTACTCCCAAGGAGAGAAAGTTATCTACCAAACTCATGCTTTTTTCCAATACTGATCCCACTCTACAAAAGAAGTGCACTAATATTATTTTTACATTCAAGATACCAGGTTCTGACTCACATCCAGCTAGTAAAGGGGTGGGGGAGTGGTCTGTGCAGGATTTAAATTTCCATGGTCCTCTCAACTGACACTGAGCTGGGAACCCAGACATGGACAATTTCAAAGAAGAGACTGTCAAAATTCCTAGTTAATGACCAAGTATTTTTTATTTTATTATTTGAAAGAGTCTACAGTCTTTAGAAGCATACATGTCACCTTGATAATAGATACTGGAGCCTTTTAAGACCAGAAATTTATTTTTGATAGTTGCTCCAAGAGTGAGGATGCTGGGGAATATGATCATTACTCAAAAGCAATATGAAAATCAATAACCCATTACCTCTGTCATCTGTAAGGTGGCCAGACAAGACCTTCTAAAGGAAAGGATGATGAGTTACCACCTGGGTGTGGGTCAAAACTTGTTTGAATAGAACAGAAGTAAATGAGACACATGGTCACTGGACCAGGCAACAAATGATGGTAAATTCTGGACTTCTTTTACCTTCAAAGATACCTTCTTTTATGGTCATATGGGCTCATACTTAGCTATCAAACTATTAAATACAAAGTAGGTTTTCTTATTTATATTCATCAAGAGTATCCAGAACTGCCCTTCTGAAAGGATCAACATCAGCTTAGATAGTGTAACCACATTCGTTGTTGTAAACTAGAATATTTCAGAAGGCTTTTGCCTCTGCTGCACAGCTTTTCTGGGGCTATTTAAAATGCAGCGTGTTTTCAGATTATGGTGAGAATTGATTGAAGGGAATTTTAAACCTTTTTTACATACATTTTGCATATAGTTTCATTGGTATCATCATCTTGTATATTTTGTAATTGAAGAACTAATAAGCAGCTATTAATAAAAAAGGACAATAGTGTAAGAACCTCTTTTAACTGATTTCATGATCTTGAAATTGTCTCAAAATAGGTAGAAAACTAGCCTCTATGTAACTCTAAGTACACTCAAAAATGCCAAGAAAAAAATCCTCTGACTTTATGTTTTGTTTTGTTTTCAGCAAGAAATAATTGCCCTTCCTCCAGCATGATCTCCATTAGCTCTCATAGCAATTCTGTAAAGCCTTTAATACGCCTAGTAATGAGGCAGCCTTAGGTCCTTGCATTAGGTTTATTTTGTCTTGCTGGGATGGCAGAGTGGTGAAAAAAATCTTTTTTAAAGAATAAAATGTCTTTCTCATTTCCACATCACAAATTACAGCCAGTGGCAAAAAGAAGGATGGAAGAATCCCTAAAAACTCCCCATCTTGCTACCTAAGCATTTAAATAATTAATTTCCTGAAGTTTGACTGCTTGTAACTGTTGTAAACAGTTACAAAGGTCTTTATATTTATTTTACAACATAGTCCATGACTCACTGCAAATAGCCTACAGGTTGGCCATTAATTGGTTATCATTAATTTTATTTATCTCCTTGATTAGAAGAGGGGGTGCTAGGGTAAGGAAGAGAGAAACCAACTTAACATTAGTCTTCCATTAAGTTTGCCTTAATGTTCTCTGTGAGGAAAAGAAATATCTCTGGGAGTGGGTATCTTTTTACCAGTCCCCTCCTTGCAAAACTCTCACTTAAGATGCTACTTTTCACTGCTTCTTTTAATGACCATATTATTTTGATTTTATTAGTCTGACTTCTTTCTCATTTTCACTAATGGATGATTTAACACATGACTCACACTTATAGCTATTTATATTGATGTTTGGGGATACGTGGATGCTTTTAAAAAATTCCATCTATATAGGTATTTGGACCACTTTGCATTGAAAGCCATATTTTATTACCCATAATAGAAGACTTCTACTCTGAAGAGACCAGTAGTACTGGTAAATTGATAGCACTTTTACCCTCCTAAAAGACTAGAGAACACTGAGTGAAGGAATTGTGTACTCTGCTTAAGTTATTCTCAGGGAGAAAGTGAGGTGTCTGAGGTGCTGTACCTGGACCTTTGAGTCCAAGTTAAAGTTTGCTTTAACCAGACCAATATGATAGACCAAACCATCTACTAAAGGTATGGTATTAAGAACAACTGAACACCTATATCCATTAGGCAGAAGGGTAGGAAAAAATTCAATTTGAACCTTTTTTTAAAGATGTACTTATTTATGCATACAAGCTGGGGTGTAGGCCAGAGGTGTGGGGTGGTGAGAGAATTCACCAGAGACAGAGTGGGGAGCAAAACAGGCAGATCCACTGAAGTACACTGCTGAGGGGAGCAGCAGGCGAGGCAGGAGAGGTCTGTACCATATGGGAAGCTCCTTGGCTGGGGATCAAACTGGTGCTGCAGTGGCTCTGGATATCTCCAAAGTGCAGAGACTTAACCCGTTGTGCCACCAGGGAGGCCCCCTTGAACTTTTTTTTTTTTTTCAATTGAGGTAAGAGTGATTAACATTGGTTTACATCATTGTTTCTTTTAAAGGGATAGAATTTCCCCTTCAGGTGTTGTTACTACCCTGCCCCCACCACCACGGCACCCATACCCACTCCATTCCATTGTTCCATTCCATTGTTCTCCCTCCCTGCTCCCTGCCCTGGGAGCTCTGTCAGCCTCAGTTCTATGAGCAGGTTTCTAGGGTTTGTTTTTTGTTACATTTTATTTGACCATTTGTTTAGTTTCTCTACATTCCACATGTAAGTGACATCCTTTGGTGTTTGTCCTTCTGACTTATTTTGCTCATCATAATCCACTCTAGTCCCATCTATGTTGTCACAATGGCAAGAGTTCTTCCTTTTCCACAACTGAGTGTATTCCATTGTCTATATGTTCACATCTTCCTGATCCACTCTCCTGTATTGGGGAGCATAGGTCATTTCCATACTTGGTTATTGTAAACAGTGCTGCAATAGGACTGCATACTTCCCCTTGAATTGTAGCTTTCATGTAGTTTTGTATAGTTCTTCAGCTAGATACTTGGAAGTGGAATTGCTACGTCATATGGAAGATCATTTTGAGAAACTTCTATAATGTTTCCCACAGAGACTGGACCAGTCTGTATTCCCACCATCAGTGTAAAAGAGTTCCTTTTTCTCAGGGAATTCATTTGTTTGTCTGGATTTTCATATATATAATAGTTAATTAGCTTTTCTGTGTTTTTTTTCCATTTCTTTGAATTTCTTTATCAAGGATATGTTGAATTCTATATTTGATAGAAAGAAGAGCTATCCATGAGTTTTTGGTTGGGTTCTGAAGATTTGTTTGCTCTGTATGTTATACTATTCCCCTGGGGACTCAGGTTGCCATTTGTTGTATTTTTTCACCTCCCTTTTTTTAATTTTCTGAATATTAGGGATGCAGTGCTCCCACTTTTCCAATAGCTGTATGTGATGGATAACTAATCTAGGTTTTCAGTGAGTGGCAGAGGCTCCTGGCCATAGACCCTTGTCTATGGCTCTGAAAATGCTGTTTGTGGGCTTTGCTCATGTCTGTCAGTGCTGCTAGCCTCTCTCTACAGGCACCAGCCATGCAGCTCTGCAGTCTGTGGGCAGCGCCCTTAGCACAGCCCCAGTGTGCTCCAATGTGCCTTTAGAGGATTTTCATGGCCCCTTTATCCAAGTGCCCCTAGGGGGAATGGTCTGGGGGCTCACCCCTCTGAGTTTTGCCTTCTCTATTGGAAACCCTGTCTGCCCAGCTCACCACATCACTCAAGCCCATCCCTCCTGCAGCTAGAGTCACAACATTCAACTTTGCCTTACAGGGGTGCAGGTGTGAACCAGATCCCACCCGGAGGCTGCCCCTTCTTCCACTCACCCTCCAGACTGCCCCAAGTTGAAGTTCCTTCACATCTCCTCTGTCACACTCAGTAGCATTGGCCCGTGGTGATCACGAGGCACTCTCTCTTTGCCCCACTTCAAAGGGTCCTCTGAGTTCAGTGCCTATCTCGACTTCTCAGTTTATATTCCCTGGAGCAAAGCAGGGAACTTCCTTTGATGTCACTTTCTCAGCTGTATCCCACCAGTTTGAACTTTTTAAAGCACACATGATACACCAAACTCTATGTTAGGGTGGTGAGGATAAACAGATAAATATCCCCCTACATAAATTCAGAGTTTAGCAATATTAAATATATTTATATACATCTAGATAAATTTTTATACCATACAGACATATAATCAACTTTGATCTATTTAGTTGATATATGCTTTCAACTAAGTCATAATAAATACATAAATAAATGTAACCTAATAGAAACGAGTTCCAGCTCTGCATAAGATAAAGCAGGTACACATCTCCAGTCTCTCCCATTGGAAGTAACTGCCAGTCCTAGACTGAGAGGCACGCAGCAGCTAGCTGAGGTCTCTGAGGAGTAGATGTTGGCAGGCGGTGCGAGAAACTGGAAGTACCACTGAACTGACAATGTCTTTATAGCAGCAAACCCACAAGTGCATGCCAGATGCAAACAGAAAAAACTGTTAGTGAAGTCCTTTCTTTCTGGTCCAGGGGGCAGCAAATTGGATCCAGAGTGAATGTGTAAATTTGTTGTTTTTATTTGTTGTTTTGGTTTTTATCCCCTTCTTCCCAACCCCAAGCAAACCCTCGGTGGCAGCAGTGACAGTAACAACAGTGCCAATAGCAGACATAATGACAATGCCAGGAGAGCAGAGAACTAAAACTCTGAGCCAAGAGCACAGGAGGAATCGTCATTACTCTTTTTTCCCTCTCAATCTTCTCACCATTTGACTTGGGAGTATGCAGAAAAGAGTATATATCAGGGTAGATAATTCAAAGACTGTTTTCTAGCCAGAAGAAAGGGGAGAAACACCCTCAGAATTGGAAATTACCCAGAAGATTGCACATCAGGAGGAGATGGGAAAAATAATTCCATAAAGTTATGTATCGTTCTTGGACTCACACTTACACACTTACACTTTGAGTGTATCTATCTGAACTGTAAACTACAAGCTTTGAGAACTGATCTGTAAAGTAAAATACAGCCCATGTCCATGCTGGCCACCAAGTTGCATACATGGTAGGACAGATTCAAGTAACATTGCAATGGCTTTGAAAACTAGATTGACATTTGAACCACAGACCTTGCAAAGCCACCTGGAAATTGTAGCCTGAACCAATTTAATCAATTGTCTGCTTAAAAATAAAAAATCAACAAGTAATATTTTCCATAGGATTTAAGATTAAGTGTCTTACAACATAGTATCTCCAGGACACAATTCAAAATTACTCAACATGTAAAGGACCAGGAAAATTTCAATACCTTGCAAGGAAAAAGACATTCGATGAATGTTAACCTGAAATGATACGAATGTTTGAGTTATCATTAAAGAATCATTAAAGAAGTTATATTAACCATGCTCTAAGTAGTTAGTCATCACTGTTGCAATTAATGGAAAGAATAAGCTGCTAGAAAGAACTAGAAGTTATTAAAAAGGGCTAAATGGAAATTTTAAAACTAAAACAATACAATAACCAAAAGAAATACACTGGATGTGTTCAATATCAGAATAGAGATGAAAAGGAAAAATCATTGAACTTTAAAGTAAATCAATTGAAGTTATCAAATCTGAATAACAGAGGGGAAAAGAAAGAAAATGAACAGAGCCTCTATCTGGGACACTGTGAATGCCAAAAGGTCTAGTAACCATCTATTCAGAGTCCAAAAAGGAAAAGAGGAAGAGTATGCAGAGATATAAAATCATGAAGACAAAATTGTTGCAAAAACAATGCTTGAAATTTTTAATATTTGCAAAATATATAAAAAGTCAATAAAATCTTGTCTACACTGTACTTAAATGTCACTCTTGGCTCCATTGCTTTTTAAAAGTTTGTGTCACAAAATTTATCTGGAAGAATACTGGGGAAGGATGTGTGTGTGTGTGTGTGTGTGTGTGTGTGTGTGTGTGTGTGTATTGGTATGGGAGACTCTACTTCACAGTTTCCTAAGTATGTTAAGTAAATGATTCTTACAAGACCCTGTTGTTAAAATACAATGGGACAGTGTATTTTATTATTTTTTTAGGAAGAGTCTCCCATAAGGTTACACCTTATGAGATGTAACCTGGGTAACTGAGCATATAGTTGAAAAATATCTTAGCAAGATAACACATCAGTTTTTAATGTCTTATGTGTACCTTTTCCTATGCATTAAAAGGATGATTAATGGGAAAGTAAAGATGCATTTTTCAGTATTTCTACCAGATTTTCTACTAAATTGAGTTTACATATGGGTTTTTGTTGTAGAAATTGAGTTTTCATATGAGTTTTTGGGGTTTTTTTGAGTATTTATTTATGCATACAAGAACTGGGGTGTAGGCTAGAGGTGCGGAGGGTGAGAGGATTCACCAGAGAAACAGAGTGGTGAGCAGAACAGGCGGACTGACTGAAACACACTGCTGAGGGGAGCAGCGGGTGAGACAGGAGAGGTCTGCTGCACCCTGTGTGTTAGTTCCTTGGCTGGGGATTGAACTTGTGCTGCAGTGGCTGCAGATAAATTCATAATGCTGAGACTTAACCTCTTATGCCACCAGGGAGGCCCCGAGGAAAGTAATTTTTTGAGGAACATTTCCTTCCTGCAGTCAAAATCTTATGTATGAGTTAAGGTGTAATTCAAATGTTATTTTCATGAAAACTTTCCAGAATTTATTTTTTCTCTCTCAGAATTCACATGTGTTTCTTTAGTTTTCAGATTTATCAAGTTATAACATGTGTTAGTGAGGCCTCCCTGGTGGCGCAGCGGTTAAATGCTTCACTGTGTTGCTGTCAGCAGCAGTGATGCCAGTTCAACTCCCGGCTGGGGAAATTCCCACATGGCGCATCAGACCTCGCCTGCCTCGCCCGCTGCTATCCTCAGCAGTATATTTAGGTCGATCTGCCTGTTCTGCTTTCCACTCTGTCTCTGGTGAACCCTCTCACTGCCCCACGTCTCTGGCCTGTACCCCCGCTTGTAAGCATAAATAAATAAAATTTAAAAATAATAATAATAAAAAAATAAACATGAGTTAGTGTTTGTGTATCTGCTTGAATCCCACTCTATCGCATCTGTATACAGTATGCCTTATGAACACAAACTTATCACGAATATTGCTCTAGTTCTTTCGGCTGGAAAACTCACTCATAGATGTTGTGGAAAACAGGGATGAATGAGACATTCAACCTTATTCCACTTATAAGATGGGGAAGCCAGACAGGCACACACATAGACTCAGAATTGTGATAAATGCCTCAAACATGCTTGAGCGCTAAAGACACACACAGAGATGTGTGGCTGGTTACCTGGAGGTTGCTCAGGGTGCCTCCACGGAATGAAGGTTGCCTGGATTCCCCTTGCATGATGGGGCAACAAAGGGACACAGGGCATTGGTGGCCTAGGAAACAGGTTGTGTTTATTAGAGTTCTTATGTTTGGTCACAAATACAAATGGCAGAGAAGGGTGACTTTTTTTATGAGGAATTTTCAAAGGCAGGAGTAAGCGAAGTCTCAGAAACAAACCCAACCCAATAAGGAACCGCCAAGCCCATAGAAACCTCCCCCCACATGATTCACCTTCCACTGCAGGGCGGAGCGGCTGCTTCTGCTTCCGCTGAAGCACGATCACTGACCACACAGTGAAACACGATCACTGAGAATCCCCAGGTTTGCATTTTTCTACTCAAAGGTTGTATTACTTATCTATTGCTAGTTAAAAAATTACTTCGACACTTAGTGGTCTAAAACAACAAACATTTATTATTTCACAGCTTCTGTGTGTCAGGAATCCTGACTTGGCTTAGTCAGGTAGCTTGGGCTCAGGATCTCTCATGAGATGGCCGTCAAATTGTTGACTGGGACTGTGGTCTCATCTGAAGTTTCACCTGCTTGGGGAAGAAGCATGGAATCTGTCTCCAAGTTCATTCATGCGGTTATTGGCAGGCTTCAGAAGACCCAATTCCAAACTCACCAGGGTGATTGTTGGCAGGTTTCAGTTCCTCGTGGACTATTGGACTAAAAGTCTCAATTCCTTGCTAAGCCACATGCACCTCTTCATAGGGTGGCTGATGACATGGCAACTTCTTTCCCTCAGTATGAATGATCAGGGAAAGAGAGGGAGAAGGAGGAGGAGAAGGAGGAGAGGGAAGAGAGGGAGGAGGAGCAAGAGACAAGAGAGAGGAGGGAGGTAGGGAGGAGGGGAGAAGGTAGAGGAGGTGGAGGAGGTGGAGGGCAATGACTACAAGAGGGAAGGAGCAGGCAAGGAGAGAGAATGAGAAAGAAAGGGATAATCTAGGATGTAACCTAATATAGGGTATTAGATCCTCTAAATTCAGTCACATTCTATTAGAGGCAAGTCACTAAATCCAGATCACACTGAAGGTGAGGGGATTGCACGATGACATGAATGCCAGGAGAGGGATCATTATGGCCCATCTTGGAGCTGCCAATACAAAGGTCAATTCATACTGATATTGAAGTCTTGGACCCAGTGGTGGGTTCTGATTGGGTCTTTTAGGATTAGATGCCTATTTCTATACCAATTAACTATATGATTGGGTTAGAGTCACATCCCCAAAATATACCTACTGAAATCCTAAACCTGTGAACAGAGGGGCAAGCTTTCAGGGAAAAGGAGCTGAATTGCTCCTTCTAATGGGGTGGGAATTCCCACTGGCCCCTCCGCGAGCACCCATGCGCAAGCACACCACACATGCACATGCTCGTAGACAAGCACACAAACACAATTACACACCTAATCACCTTGCCTGTATCTGCTATATATGTTAGGATGTTGAAAACACTGTTTTTTGTTTTGTTTTGTTTTGTTGTCTTTTAATATTAAGCTTTATTCTAATGTTGCAGAATACATACATTTTAAAAAACACAATCCCTGTCCTTCAGAAGCTTGGTATTTTCTTTTTTTTTAATAATATATATTTTTATTGATATTTATATCATTTACATTTTGTATTCCCCTTGGGTAACCCACCACCAATTCACCCGTGATCCATCCCCATGGTCCCTTGTGTCCTTTTCTACTCCATTTTGTGCCCTTATCCTCCCTTCCCCCCACCCCCCCAAGTATCTCTCTCCTATTTGGTTTCCCTATAGTCCTGTTATAAGTGAAACCATTCGATATTTTTCTCTTTCTTTCTGGCTTGTTTCGCTGAGTATGATCCCCTCTATTTCCATCCATGTCTCTGCAAATTGCATGTGTTTATCTTCTTTGAATGCTGAATAGTATTCCATTGTGTATATGTACCACATCTTCTTGATCCAGTCATCTATTTTTGGACTTCTGGGTTGCTTCCATAACTTTGCTGTTGTGAACAGTGCCGTAATGAACATACGGTGCATGTATCCTTTTGGATTAGTGTTTTTGTGTCCTTTGGGTAGATTCGCAAAAGTGTTATTGCTGGATCATATGGAAGCTCCATTTCTAGCAGTTTGAGGAATCGCCATACAGCTTTCCATAGTGGTTGGACCAGTTCACATTCCCACCAGCAGTGTAGAAGAGTTCCTTTTTGTCTACATCCTTTCCAGCATTTGTTGTTGCCTATATTTTTAATGTGTGCCATGCTCACAGGTGTGAGGTGGTATCTCATTGTGGTTTTGATTTGCATTTCCTTGATTATAAGTGATGCTGAGCATTTTTTCATGTATCTGTTGGCCATTTGCTTTTCTTCTTTGGAGAAATGCCTTTTGAGCTCTTCTGCCCATTTTTTGACTGGGTTATTGGTTTTGTTTTTGTTGAGTTTTGTGTGTTATTTGTAAATTTTTGTTATCAGTCCTTTATCAGATGTATTGTGTGCAAAGATCTTTTCCGAGTTGGTAGGGTGTCTGTTTGTCTTGGTTAATGTCTCTTTTGCTGTACAGAAGCTTTTTATTTTGATGTAATCCCACTTGTTTATCTTATCCTTCACTTCCTTCACTTTGGGGGATGTGTCTTTCAAGATTTTGCTGAGATGTATGTCGTGTAGAGTTTTGTCTATATTTTCTTCTATAAATTTTATGGTTTTAGGTCTTATGTCTAGGTCTTTTATCCATTGTGAGTTGGTTTTTGTGCAGAGTGTGAGGCAGCAGTCTAGCTTCATTTTTTTGCATGTGGCTGTCCAGTTTTTCCAGCACCACTTATTGAATAGACTGTCCTTGTTCCACTGCATTTTCTTTGCTCCTTTGTCAAAGATTAGTTGTTCATAGATATGCGGCTTTAATTCTGGGTATTCTGTTTGGTTCCATTGGTCCTTGTGTCTGTTTTTGTTCCAGTACCATGCTGTTTTAGTTATTATGGCTTTGTAGTATAGTTTGAAATAAGGGCGTGAAATTCCTCCGTTTTCTTTCTTTTTAGTCAGGTGGGCTTTAGCTATGCGGGGGTTTTTGTGGTTCCATATGAATTTCATCAGCATTTGATCTATTTCTTTGAAGAATGTCATTGAGATTTTTATTGGAATAGCGTTGAATCTGTAAATTGCTTTTGGGAGGATTGCCATTTTGGTAATGTTAATCCTGCCAATCCATGAGTAGGTGATATCTTTCCATTTTCTTGTGTCTTCTTGTATTTCTTTCAACAGTGTTTTATAGTTTTCTTTGTATAAGTCTTTTATGTCTTTGTTAGATTTATTCCTAGATATTTGATTTTTTTGGTTTCGATTTTGAAGGGGATGGATCTCTTAATTTCTTCTTCTTCAGACTGGGTGTTTGCATATAGGAAGGCTACTGATTTTTGTGCATTGATTTTGTATCCTGCTACTTTACTGAACTGGTCTATAATTTTGAGTAGTTTTTTGGGTTTTGTATATATATTATCATATCGTCTGCAAACAGAGACAGTTCAATTTCTTCTTTTCCTATTTGGATTCCTTGAATGTCTTTCTCTTGTCTAATTGCTCTGGCGAGGACTTCCAGTATTATATTGAAAAGCAATGGTGAGAGTGGACATCCTTGCCTTGTTCCTGATCTTAGGGGAAAGGCCTTTGGCTTCTCACCATTGAGGATAATGTTGGCTGTGGGTTTGTCATATATGGCTTTTATTATGTTGAGGTATGTTCCTTCTATCCCAAGGATTTCAAGGGCTTTTATCATAAATGTTGTTGCACTTTGTCAAATGCTTTCTCAGCATCTATTGATATGATCTTATGGTCTTTATTTTTCTTTTTGTTGATGTGTTGGATTACATTGATTGATTTTCGGATGTTGAACCATCCTTGTGTCCCTGGGATAAATCTCACTTGGTCGTGGTGTATTATTTTTTGGATGCATTGTTGGATCCTGTTAGCCAAGATTTTGTTAAATATTTTTGCATCAGTATTCATTACGGAGATTGGTCTGTAGTTTTCTTTTTTTTGTATTGTGTTTGCCTGGTTTTGGTATTAGAGTAATATTTGCTTCATATACTTTGTTTGGTAGTACTCCTTCCTTCTCAATTTTTTGAAAGAGTTTGTGTAATATAGGGACTATTTCGTTTTTGAATATTTGGTAGAATTCGTTTGTGAAACCATCTGGTCCTGGGCTTTTGTTTTTGGGGAGGTTTTTGATTACTGTTTCAATTTCACTGCTTGTGATTGGTCTGTTTAGGTGTTCTATATCTTCTTTATCTAGTTGAAAACACTTTGAATGAAGCTTTAAAAACTTTGAAAATTCATATTTGAAGAGACTAAGGGTCAAAAGGAAGAGAGACTTATTTAGGACCACAGAGCAGGTTAGCGGCAGAGCAGGGTAGAGGTACAAGTTGCAGAAGATTGGTGTTTGATGCTGGTCGCTAGAGGTGATGCCTGAGGCTTAGGAGTAGTTTTCAAGGAAGAGGGAAGATGAAACCTTGTCTGTGATTAGGGTTTACAGGGAAGAATAGAAAAATAGAAATGCTAAGAAGATGAGAAATGATTCTGGTGGAGGAAAATAGCAGTAAGGCGACATGGAGACTGCAAAGTTGGATCAAGAGAGAGTTTGAAATGAAACCAGTACCTGCGGTAGGTACTGGTTGAACAACCAAGTGGGAAGAGATTTAACATTCGAGGGAGCAGGTCATCAAGATGGAATGGAGGAAACCAAATTCTTGCAGAGAGCTGGAAAGGGTGGCCAGGAATAGATGGGAAGGGCAATAGGACACTTCATCAAAAGTAAAAGAAAAGGACAAGAAAATGGGGACAAGCTGGAGACTTGTTCCTGTGCAGGCACAAGGAGGGGAGGAAACTCAGAGCCCAGAGGCTGTTTCTCAGCAGGTTGCCAGACAAGCAGTGTCTTGGGGAAACTGAAGGATCAGGGCAGACTTGAACACTTGGGACCAGAAGGGGAATGTGCAGCTGCTGCACTGGACACAAAGCAACAGGAAATGAAAGGCTGGTGACAAGTAGTGAGGTCACCAGTGAGGCTTGACATTGGGCTTTGCAGTGGGTTTCCTCACGTCCCTTTCCCAGAACGTCTCTGAATGTCCAGAAACCAGCTTCTCTGCCCATCCTTTTGAGAGTTTGGGGTTCCTAGAACTTTGCTGTTGCTTTTGCTTAGATCTAAGAAGGCTGAGAATTTCATTAATGGTGGCCAAATGGAGAGTTTATAAAAATTAGAAGCAGCTATTGTTCCCCTTAATGAAAGACAAAAATATAATACCAAAGTATATGCAGAGACCAATAAAAAATAGAATTCGATGGAGCAGAAAAATATCGCCCAGCTAAATTCAGGAAAATTCCTTCCCTAGAACACCGATTAGGTTACAGGATGACATATTTAATTTTTCTATTGGTTATTTCTGTTATGTGCTTAAGAATAAATGAGCTTAAGCTGAAGCTTGGGCTATTTAAGCAAATGTCAAGAAACGCATTTGTGGGGCTGTTGAAAAGCGGGAGAACATAATGGTTATTATTGTGAGCTTTGGAGCCGAGCTGTCTGGGTTTGCATCTTGCTTCTGCCACTTAATAATTACATGACCCTGGGTGAGTTACTGCCCTTTCATGCTTCATTTTCTTCCTCTGTGAAATAGTGACAACATTACCTATCTTCAGGGGCAGCTGTAAAAAGTCTTTCGCACAAAACCTGATAAACACCATTCAATAAATATTAATTAAGCATTATCATATTTTAAAAAATCAGATTGCCTGGTGAATTTCCTAGAAATATGGACTCTTAAAGTAGAGAATTCCGAGACCACTTGGTCCTATAGTTTTCAAACTGTGCTACTCAGAGCCCAAGAGTGAAAGAGAGATCCTTCTGAGGTTCCTTTGGGCAGAATGGGAAAGCAGTGCTGCAGTGGCTTTAGCTCTTGCCCGGCTTTGATCAGAATAGCTCTGCTTCTATCAGTTTCACACATCTGGCAGACTTCTGACTCTATCTTCCAGATACTTTCAATGAAAAAAGAAAAAAGAAAGAAAGAAAACAGAACTAACTTTACAAATGAGGACTCTGAGGTTCAGGAAGGGAAGTGAATTGTGCGAGGCTAAATGGGGAGTTTTCAGTAAAACAACATCCAACATCCAGGGCTTTCTCCTTCACCTTTCCATCCATTCACCTGCCATCACTACAAAGCAGAAGTTCTCACTCACCCACAGGACCTAATTAAGAAGCTTTCTTAGGAAATGCAAATGGCCAACAGGTCTATGGAAAAAAAATGTCCAACATCACTTATCAGGGACATGCAAGTCAAAATCACAATGAGATACCACCAGACACCAGCGAGAATGGCACACGTTAAAAAAACAGGCAACAATGGGCCTCCCTGGTGGCGCAGCGGTTGAGAGCTGCACTGTGGAGCTGTCGGCAGCACGTGATGGAGCTCAGCGCCCAGCCGGGGAGAATCCCACATGGTGCGGCAGACCTCTCCTGCCTTGCCCGCTGCTCCCCTCAGCAGTGTATTTCTAATCTGCTTGTTCTGCTCCCCACTCTGTCTCTGGTGAACCCTCTCGCCGCCCCCTGCCCCTGGTCTGTACCCCAGCTTGTATGTATAAATAAATAAATCTTAAAAAAAAAGAAAACAGGCAACAACAAATGCTGGAAAGGATGTGGAGAAAAAGGAACTCTCTTACACTGCTGGTGGGAATGTAAACTGGTCCAACCACTACGGAAAGCTGTGTGGAGGCTCTTCTAGCTACTAAAAATGGAGCTATAACATGACCCAGCAATTCTACTCCTTAGACTCATGCCATTCTGAGCAACATGGATGGAGCTAGAAGGGTTCATGTTCAGTGAAATAAGCTAGAAGGAAAAAAAAAAAAAGAATGGTTTCACTTACAGGAGGAATATAGGGGAACCAAATAAAGGATCAGGAAAAGACCCCACAATAATAATAATAATAATAAAAATGATGATAATAATAATAATAAATAATACCAAAAAAAGTTAGCAGGCAACCATAAATCAGAAACATTCCAGGAGGGAGGTGGAAAAGGGTTCAAAATAGGGGAGAGAACACAAAGGACTATGGTGATGGTTCACGGGTTAATTGGTATGAGAATTTTATGGGGAATACACAATGATGTAAAAGATATAAATAAAAAAATAAATTGAAAAAAAAAGCTTTCTTAACCTCCAGGCAGGACTGTCCCCTCTTGGAGCTTCATGGGGGTCTACCCAGCACACTGTTTCAAACATCCATTTTCATGATGAATAAAAAATGATCTGACTTTCAAAAAGAATGATTTTTTTTCCATGCTTGATTCCCTACTGTCAAGCCCAGGAAATGGCACATAGTAGGGGCTAGGTCAGTGAGGTATGTGAATGTACATCTCTGATCACAAGCTGATGTCACATGTGATGAACAAAGCCCTTTGCTCTTATTGTGGTGGCAGAGGAGCGCCAGCTCTGACAACCCTATCCCACAGGAGCCAATTCTGAGTTCACCGAAAACTTCTGCCAAATTTATTTCTCTTTAAGAATAAAATGTGAGTCCCAAGTGCTACGTAGGATTTGGTTTTTATTTTTCACATAAATCCTTCTGAGGTTGGAGGAGACACGCAGGGAGAGTGGGAGGGACAGGTTAGGGCAAGCATTGTCTGCCAGAAGGTTTCAGGCCGACCCGCTGGCCCTGTGCACTTGCTGGAGACTTGCTTCTGCCCATGTGCCAGGCCTCTCTGTGAGCCTAAGGAACCTTCTTCCCGTAAGCACATTCCATAGCTGACTGATTAGGGGAGACCTTTTAATGAAGGCATTAATAAAAAAAGCCCCAGTGCCAGAGGGGCCTGTACTAATTAGGATAGTGTCAGTCAAGAGACACCCACACAGACAGCTCCTGTCTTTTTCTGAGATGGGGGTGCTGGGAGCTGCCAGTTGTTGCTGCTCCCCTGACACCCTTCTCCCCCTCCTGGAGGAACTATTTGTTAAAATCTGCTTCCTACACAGTGAGCCCCGCCCAGGCCAGGACCTGAGGAGGTAGCACCTTTAAACCATCTGGAACACCTCCATCTCTGCAGGGAGCTTTACAGCTGTGGTATTCCTGGGGAAGACTGGAGAATTCAGTCTTCCACCTCTCCAGTTCCCTCAGCTAACCAGTGAAACATCTGTCTCCTTTTCTTCTTTGCCCTTCAGTTTAAGCTTTAGACTTCCAAACTGATCACCACTATCCCAACTGTGTCAGGCAGTGTGTGTGTGTGTGTGTGTGTGTGTGTGTGTGTGTATGTGTGTGTGTGTGTGTGTGTGTGTGTGTGTGTGTGTGTATTCTCTAGAAGACACTGACTGGCCTATCATCCGTCTATCTATCTATCTATCTATCTATCATCTCTATCTGATTTATTTTTAGGAATTGGCTAGTGGGATTGTGAAGGCTGGCAAGTCCAACATTTGTAGTGCAGGCTGACATGCTTGGACACTCAGGCAAGAGTTGACACTATATTCTTGAGATAGAATTTCTCCTTCTCTGGGAATCCTTTTTTTTTTTTATTCTGAAGGTTTTCAATTGGTTAGTTGAGACCCACACACATTATCAAAGTTAGTCTCCTCCACCCTTAAAGTCAGCAGATTATAGATATAAAAAGCCTTCAAATAACCTTTCCAGCAACACCTAACTTCATGTTTGATTAATAACTGAGTGCTGTGGTCTGGTTGGGTTGGTACATAAAACTAACCACCACACCGTCTTTTACTTCAGTTGAGCCTCTTCATAGTACTTTAAGCTAAGCAGGGAAGTCAGCACTATCTCCACTCCATGGATTCAAAGGCAGAGACTCCTCTAAGTTGTGTCTTGTTCACATTTACACAGCCAGGAAAAGCTATTGCTAGGTGTTAAACTGCAGTTCCCTGGTAATCAATCTCAAAATCTTGACGTGAGATCACACAGTCTTTCTTACACTTCATTCAGTCAGGCCGGTAGCATGAGGACAGGCTGGCTTTGCAGGCCTCCCAGACTGCAGGGCTCTATGTGGTGAATCCTACAAGGAGGAATGAATCAACAATCACCTGTCTCTCTGATGGAGGCATTTTATTTACTTCAGAAAGTCACTGTTTTATGTGGCCACTGCAATGCAGAGTATGTATCTTAGTCTTTCCTGTCCCCTTACCATCACCAATTAAAAATAACAGTTGTTATTTTACATAATTTTACAGCTTTCTAATAGATATTTTCCCACTTGATCTCTATTTTTTTAAAAAAGCAATATAAACATTAAGAAATTTCTGTTGCATGAAAGAAACTGGGACCTGTTCAAAGTCTTAAGCTATTATTTGTCAAAAGCGTTAGAACCCCCAGCATTTCACCTGTTTCCTAATTGGGCCATAACCCAAACCAAACACCATGAGTATATTGTTTTATTAGAGTTGCTGTGACAAAGTCCCACACACTGGGTGGCTTAAAGAACACACACTTGTTGTGTCATATTTCTGCAGACTGGAAGTCCAACACCAAGTGTTGGTAGGGTTGGTTCCTTCTGAGGCCTGTGAGGAAATATCTGTTCTAGGCCTCTCCCCAACTTTGTGGTAAATCCTACAAGGAGGGATGAATCAACAATCACCTGTCTCTCTGATGATGGCATCAAACTTCTGCTGGTTTGCTGATAATCTTTACCTTACAGGCAACTTGCTCTGATCCTGCCTTCACATTTATAGAACATTCTCTATGTGTCCAAATTTTCCCTTTCCACAAAATCACCAGTCTTATGAGATTAGTGATGCATCTTATTCCAGTATGACCCTATCTAAACAAGTAACATCTACAAAAACCTGTTTCCAAAAGATGTCATGTTTTAAGATACTGGAGGTTAGAATTTCAATATATGAATTTAGGTGGGGGATGGAGATATAAGTCAGTCTATAGCAATGTGTCTCTTAAATTCATTATCTTATCAGTCTATGAAGTGGGCAAGGGTGAGATGAGTGTTTTCTTTTAACAGATGAAAGATTAATAAGGTAAGGTGAGCTATCCTAGGCCACTGAGTGACAGATCTATCCCTGACCTCATTCTACCCTGCTGTTCAGCTTTAAAAGTGGGGCCTTCAATGGGTTATGATAGGGGGTTATCAGGGCTTTGGTGGTGAGCAAGTGTGAAAACATACATTTGTAGAAGTGTGAAGCTGTACCCCTAAAACATGTACAATGTTGTAAACCAACATTATCACAATAAAAATAATTTTTTTAAATATTTATTTATTTATGCATAAAAATTGGGGTGCAGGCCAGAGGTGTGGGGAGTGAGAGGATTCACCAGAGACAGAGTGGGGAGAAGAACAGGCAGATCCGCTGAGGTACACTGCTGAGGGGAGCAGTGGGAGAGGCAGGAGAGGCCTGCTGTGCCATGTGGGAAGCTCCCTGGCCGGGGATCGAACTTGTGCTGCAGTGGCTCTGGATAGCTTCATAGTGCTGCGACTTAACCCGTTGTGCCACCAGGGAGGCCCACTCTAAAAATAATTAAAAAAATTTAAATACATAAAATAAAAGCGGGGCCATGAAGTTACATCAGGGCATATGGAACTCCACCATTGTCCAAGGTGTAGGTCCAGCACAGCCCATGTCTTCCTTGAGATACGTCTGATTGAGAAAAAATGACTGAACAAATGAAATTGTTCAACTGTGAAGCATGCTTGGGAGGAACTTCAGCCTGAAAAGGGTGGGAAAACATTGCTGGATCTCTATGTCTTTGGTCTCCAAATACCAAGGAAATGGCACCAGATAGCGGTTGTACAAGGTTAACTAAATAAAGGAAAGGTTAGCTGTGCTCCTTGGGCACATTAACATTCCTTCGTTGCCATAACTACATAGAATTATCAGCAAAGTTTTTGTAATCCAAAATAGGATCAAGATGTTTGAATGAGATTTTCTCAGACCAGAAAGCCTTCCAAAATTACCTAGATTTTTCTAAAGGGATCAAAAAATCATGGACTCATCATAAACACACAAATTATGGCATGCCTGGAAGACAACTGATTTGAATGATAATTTAGAGCAAGGCCCTTCAGATGAACTGTGGACCATAAAACAGTGCTCCAGTCACCCATAAGACAGGAGAGGAAGCCCACAGATACAGGTGGAGACTGAGTACCCACCATCCCTTGTTACATTACTTTTACTACAAAGAAGGTAATGTGGACAATGGGACTTACTGGATATTTTTGATCCTGGGTTTGTTTTGTGTGTATCATTCAAGCAGTGTGACCTTGGATAGAAATTTATGCTCTCTGAACCTTAGTTTCTTCATCTATAAAATGGGTATAAAATACCTACCTCAAAATTCTTTAAGATTAAGGAGATATTATACGCTAAATGCCAACCACATAAATGAGCTCTTATTGTGAATTGATTTTTCCTCTTCTTTCTCTCTGACTCCTCCCTATCTACTTTTAGAAAGATTTTTATCACAATAGCTAAGGAAAATGTAAACGATTATCTATTGGAGTCATCCTGAAGGAGAAACATCTTTGAAATATTTTTGTTATGATTGACCTGCCTGTGATTTTTTCGTGCTGTTGCATTATTTCAATAGACCTGGGGTTGAACCAGGCACCTGTTTGGCAAGCACAAACATGAGTTGGCAAATGCAAAGATGACATTTCCACAGAGTTTCTAGCAGGTATATGTCCCTATACTCTAACAAAATGTGTTGATAATAACCATATAGTCTACAATCCTACATTGAGAAATATTAATATGGCCATAAAATTCTGGTAGGGGTTTATCTCTGTAAGGCTTGCATCCTCCCTATCTGTTCACTGGGAAGACAGAGGTGGTTTTCTCCAGTCTGAACAGTCACTAGGGACTCAATAACAAAACAGTTTATCAAATTGGAGTCAGATGTTCAACCTGTGCTTCTGGCCTCCTAGTATCCAGCCCACATTTTCTTTCTAATCTAGAATAATCAGTTCAACTCTATCCCTGTGCAAGAGGCTGAGCTAAGCCCCAAGTCTGTGATCTGTGTACTGGGGTAGCAGGCTCAACCCCTTCTCTCCTACCCCACCACCCATCAGCAACAACTCAGTCAGAATCTCCTGCCCTGGAGAAGGGGGACTTCACATGAGTTCATATTTAGCAAACTGTCTGTTATAACTTTTGTCCCTCTTTACCAAAAAGTAAGATTTTTATCACAGTATTGAATAGAGTTGTTTTCTTGATAATACAGAATACATAAAGGGCATAGTTTTATGCAGTCATATTTTCACCAAGGTCTATTATGTATCTGGTCAATTCTGTGGGAACATAACATAACATATATAGATACTGCTTCTAAGGAGCTCCCAGTTTGGCAGGACAGAAAAAGTACTTGATGATGACAAGCAGTAAGGGAAGACCTAAGTTGTTATAGCAGCCAACTTCAGCATCCCAACCCAGAACCTGAGGGGCAGTGCTGGCATGGACTGGACTTTTCTTGATCTTCATCAGCTGAACGTTCCTTCTGTAGACTGAGGTGTCCTACCA
Source organism: Scalopus aquaticus (assembly GCA_004024925.1). Classification (NCBI taxonomy): domain Eukaryota; kingdom Metazoa; phylum Chordata; class Mammalia; order Eulipotyphla; family Talpidae; genus Scalopus; species Scalopus aquaticus. The sequence goes on along the minus strand of PVIJ01007327.1, from coordinate 60,305 downwards.
AGAGTCTGGAGCTGAGTTTTCAGCAATATCAGAAAAATTTGATATCTACGCCTCTAGTACAATAGTCACTAGTCAAATGTGGCTAAAATCACTTGGCATATGGCTAGTATGACTTAGGAAATGAAGTTTCCATTTTATTTCATTTTAGCTAGTTTTAATCATAGCCAGTGGCTACCATATTGGACAGCTCTTTATGACCATGTCATTGGAAGTGAAGTTGGTTATGGGGAAGAGCTCACCCCTTGCTCCACTGTCCCTCCAGAAAACCTGTCATCTCCCGAAATACCAGGAAACTGAGACATGCAAGACTGGGCCACTTAGTGCCACTAAGCCCAGGTGGCCAGCCAGGCCCTCCTGCACCTAAAAGTAGCTGTCACCAGCAATGCTCCTTTGAGCGATAAAGTTGATAGAGCCTGGCAAGCATCTTTGGAAAGATGCTAACCCTCTGTGAAAGAGAAGCAACAAGCTGAGAAAAGCCCAGGCTCTAGCTAGCAAGGTCGCTGGTAGCCTGCAGGAAATGTGAAGTGGACATGAAGAATCGTGCGCTCCAGCCCGGAGCTACCATGAGCTCATACTGTGACCCTGAACAGACTGTTCCTTCTCCCGGGGTCTCAGTTTCCTTTTCTGTAAATCTGGGGGCTGTGTTTTCTGAAATTGTTAACCAGCTCAGAGCTTCTGAGAATACCTTACTCCCAGAGACAGCAATTTAGATAGTGAAGGAGAGTCTGGAGATTTATTTTCCTATGTGAAGAACAAGGCAAAACTAATTTAGCAGGAAATAAAAAATGGGAATGGTTGAGAGTACATGGTGTTATTGGTTGTAAGCAAGTGCTACCAGTGAATTTAGCAACAGCAAAAAGAAAAAAGGCCGAGATTACAAAGAAGAGGAAAATGACATGTAACTGATAAGAAAGTGGAGAACAAAGAAAGCAGGGCTATAAGGGGTCGGATAAATAACATGAGAATTATCAGCTACCTGCCTTGCAAGTCAGTGAAGGAAGAAAAAGGCAGTAATCAGACCACTGCCAACTAGAAAAGACGACTCCATCAGGAGTGACAAACGCATATTGCCCTTGGTGCAGATAATTCTGACTTCTTCAGCCTGTATCTAAAAGCACAAAGGAGAAAAACTCCTGTGGGAAAAATTTCACTTTATCCAGCAAATATTTATTGAGAACAGAGGTTCTTAATCCTCAATGAATAGCAGAAGTATCTGGGGAGCCTAAACAACAACAAATAAGAACACAATGCCCAGGTCCCTTCCCAGAGACCTCCTTTCTTTGATGGGGAGCAATGCTCTGTGTCATGAGTAGCCGAAGCTCCCCAGGAAACTCTAACATTCAGCCCTCTCATCTCTTGTCCTCCAGGCTCTGTGCTCTACCAGCACCTACAAAAGAACAAGGCAGATATGACTCTGTCTCCCCAGTGCAGGTATTTTCCAATGTAGTAAAGATCCAGTGAAGTTTGTGAGGCAAAAATGATCTCTAGGCCGTGCATGAAGAGAGCGGAGCTTGGAGAGGTGGTTTATTCCCATGGGCACATGGCTGGAGAGTCATGAGTCCTGGACTCAAAGTGTGTTAGGTCAAGTTTCAAAAACCAGTGCTTTGCCCGGTACCTCCCATGACCTCTAGCAACCAGAAGCTGAGAAAGGGGGCTTTTCAGTGGCCCTTCCTCTTTCATTGTCAAGCACCTGAAATGTTCACTAGAATCCCACTATACCCATAATTACCTGACCTTTAAGTGACCACGGGTGGCTCGTGTGGCTGGCAGGGGAACCCTGTGACAGATCTACTGTGGATTACAATGATGCACCTTACTTAAAGGACCCAAAAAGGGGGAAAACACTACCTTTTAGGTACCAGGTGCTGTGCTAGGTGCCGAAGGACACAAAGATGAAAGATAGTCCTGATCTAAGAAGAAATAAGTGCAATACGACTTGATCTTGAATGTTTTAGAGCAAAGGTCTACAAACTTTTTCTGTGAAGGACTGAATAGCAAATATTTTTGACATTGCTAGCCATATGGTCTTTGTCACAGCTTCTGAATTCTGCAGTTATAATACAAAAGTAGTTATAGACAAACCACAAATGGATAAGCATGGCTGTGTTCTAATAAAATGTGACTTATGTACACAGAAATTTAAATTGCATTTGATTTTCATGTACTGCAAAATTTTATTCTTGATTTGATTTTTTTTTCAATTATGTTAAAATGTAAAAACAAATCTTCCTTAGTTTGCAAGCTGTACACACAGCGGGGGACCGGATTTGCCCTACAGGCTGTAGTTTGACAGCCCCTTTTCTAGAGACTGGCAGGGGGCATGAAGCAAGACATGGCCACATCCACCGGGCTTGGGGCATCAAGGAAAGCTTCTCCAAGAAGGTGGTACTTCAACTGTTCCCTGTTCACCCGGCTGTCCTTTAGCCAATGGTTATTTTCTAATTTGGAATTTTGATTCAATTCTCCTATAATCTGACTTAAGTGTTAGCTTTGAATTCTCTAGATATTCTTAAAGGTAGAGCCTAATTGTATTTTTTAAAAATCATTTTCGCAAATATTGTCATTTGATCCCTTCTCTGACTTGGAATATAGAGGTGAGAAATCCTCCCACGTAAGGGAAACTGATGTCTGCAGGTAGCAGGTAGGAGAGATGGAGATGAGGAATAACATGAACATCTTTATGAGACAGAGACTGTTTTCCACACATTACTTAAGTTTTCTCATATACTCCTCAGTTACCCTCCCTGTTATTATCTCCATTTTACAAAAGAGGAAAAGAAGAAATAGACCTTCTCAAAGTCTTGAAATCAGTACATGGCAGCTGAGCTCCAACTCAAACTATTAGATTTTAAGGCACAATTTTCCCTTATGGTGTTTCCTTCCCTTATAAAATGATTCTCTCTCATGAACAAGGAGGCTTGAAAATAGAATTTAGATAGTATAGAAGTTTCTAGAAAAAAATTATAAACTAAGCAAGTGCCGTGGGAAACTAACTTTCAACAAAAATACATGTGGAAAATATTATCTCTCAGCCCCTCTTGTTCACCTGACTGTGTCAGTGTTTCATTCAATTAAACAATTTCAGACAGGTTGGTGGGAAGAGCAATGGCTTTTAGAACATCAGTCTTGATGAGGACTCTTAATATTATTGAAGCCTAAAAGATTTTATCTCCGAGGATAGTTCTTATGGGGCAGTTTAGGAATCAAAACCTTTATACAAAGGAACTGCACTCCAGCAATTAAATTCCTTATTACTCATTATACTTCCCTTTTACTTCTTATGCAGGGAAGGGGCTAGTAATGTTGCCTCTGGTTTTGGAGCCAGTTTCTGTTTCATAACACTGGTCAAAAAATTTTTACAAAAGTCATGTTACTGAAATAAAATCAGTCATTTCCTATCAATTTATATATGCTCAACACGAACATGACAGTCTAATTCTAATTTTGGCTCTAGTTTTTTTTTGTAATCTGCAATGAATGGATGTTTACATCACGAAATGCATGCCAATAATAATAGGCCTATGGTTAATACCTGTAAAAAATCAAGTCATAGACTACTTCTTAGATTTCTTCGCTTGTCTCTTGTACAGCTGTTCAGGAGCATCTCTGGGGAGTGTCCAGCAGTAGTCAGCGAGCATTGTAGTGGACCATTTCCCCTGGTATCTTTGTTTCAAGGATGCGATGTTCGCCATGTTCATCACTAACCATACAACAGTTTTCAAGGAAGAAATCTAGATAGGTATGAAGGAATTGGATCTTTAGAGACATATTGCAGCCAAGTTTCTGATACTGCATCAGCATGTCTCCTACTAGTTCCTTGTCGTTTTCTGCCCTAACATTCCCAAGAAAGTTTGCAACCACTAGGCAAAAAGCATTCCATGCTTGTTTTGCATCACCCTGCAGCAAGTTGTTGAACCGGTCATCTTTGAAGAGCTCTCGAATCTGAGGACCCACAAAAACTCCCTCTTTAATTTTTGCTTCGCTGAGTCTAGGAAATTTTTCATGCAGGTATCGGAAAGCTGGCAAAGTCTGGTCCATGGCTTTCACAAAATCCTTCATGAAACCTAGTTGGATGTGAAGTGGTGGTAGCAGATTTTGTGAGCCTCGACCAGAGCTGGGTGCTGGATATTCTTCTCTCCAACTGCTACATTTTGTCTGCAAGTCCATTCCTTCCACAAGGAGTGCAATTCACTTGCTCAGCTATCCTACTCACTTAAGAAACACATATATTTTGTATATCCCTGCTGTAGTCCCATGAAAAGGGCAACTAGCTTCAAATCACCAAAAATGCGCCACCTCTACTAGTTATACTCAATGGAAGTCAGTAGTTGCTTTAATTTATCTTATGTCTCTTGCATGTGGACAGCATGTTCTACTGGAATAGATGGAAGACGGTTTCCATTGCGCAAAAGCACAGCCTTAAGACTCAGTTTCGAAGAGTCTAGAAATAGTCTCCATTCTTGTGGGTCATGAATGATTTCTAAGACATTCATGAGGCCCTCAATATCATAACAGAATACCAGAGTACTTTCCTTTTTGAAGAAAGGCTCCAACTGCTGGTGGTGCTTACAATGTAAAGTAATTGTGACATCTTCTTCTAGAAGATTCCATTGTTAGAGTCTTGATTCTTCCTTGTTCTTGGATAAGTCCAAATCACGAACCAGGTCATTTAGTTCTTTCTGTGTTAGTCTTTGTGGGGTGGATGGTGCACCACAGTGAAAATCTGGATCACTGCATGGTGATGGAACAGAAGAACAGGTCGGCCCACCCTTGTCCTCATCCGATGAATCAAGAGAATATTTTGCTGGGGGTTCTGGAATAGGAAGTCCCTCACCATGTGGAACTGGTCTCAATGCAGACGGAATGTATGGGTAGACTATTCTCGACCTCTTTGGTTTCGTTATTCCGCTGGAAAGAGGAGGAACCAAGGAGAAGTAACAGTCTTTTATGTGGCTGCTTGGCTCTCTCCACAACATGGGGACTGCAAACAGCATTGATGGTGTTTTGCCATTGAACCACTGTGAAAGTTGTGTTGTACATGTAGCACAGCATATATGTGGGGCCAAGGCTTGTCTTGATCACCAACCTTACATCCGAAGTAAAGATAATAAGCAAGCCTTCACCTGAGAAGTGATACTTTTCTTCTGGTTGGCAAATGTCACTTCCCCACAAATAGAGCAGAAATTGTCCAGGCTATTAACGCACTTTTGAGGCATTACTGTTCTGTATTGTGCCTAAATGGATAAAATAATAACAGTTCTATGAAACAGTAGCTTAAACTGTCTCCCACAAAGTCTGAAATAATTTCAATGCTCAACCTTTCCGACAGGGCTTTATCTAGTGCACTGCTGACATCAGCTTACTTCAGCAGCAGCCTGGCAGTAGTATTGCATTGCATCAGAAAATGATGTACTCAACTCTGGATGATGTGTGCATGGTGGTATTATGCAATGCGATGCAATATTACATCATTCTAGGCTGATTTAGGGTGTTGTTGCAGTCCTACTGGGTAAATTTACACAGTGAAACATATAAAATGAATTATATGAAATATCTTCAAAACGAGAGCTAATAAAAAAATTTCAGGGTTATATTCATGTTCAGCACACCAAGATACTACAGATTAGGGCCTTTTCAAGTCAGTAATGATCTCAGTGTTGACCAGTGTAATTATCAAGACCCATCTATAAAGCATGTTCCTTTTCCCAAATATCCGGGTCATTTGATACCCACTAGAAAACTCAGGGGGGTGAAGCAAACCTTTAAACATTATCAGTTTTGCCCCAGACAGGAGCTCCAGTCCAGACTGGGTGCTCAGCCAGCAATTCTAGTGTATCTCAGCTCCATGCCAAGGATCAGGTCTTCGTCATTCCTCGGAATCCGATGAGGCGTATTTCTCATGTGCCTTCCCTAGTCCCCATTTTCAAATCCAGCCAACAACCCTACTCTCCCTTATCTCCCAAGTACTTCCTTACCTCCAGACTCTCCATTTTCAGGTGAAGGACAAGGACCAGGCAGAGGTCACTATGTGTATCTCTCCTGCACATCAGAGGACACGAATCCTAAGTTATCCCATTCTTGGAAGTTTTTCTGGGAATGCAGTGGAGGGCAGTAAGATGAGGAAGGCTTTTCTCTTCCAGTAGATTACTGCCTGATGCCCATACTGACACTTTAGGGGAGCATCCGCAGCAAAATGGGGTGGAAATAGGAAGAACGGAGAAATGGAGAAGAAAACACAATTTTCATGACAAGGTGAGCCTTGAATCAAATCATCTTTATTACACTTGTTAGATGAATCAACAATTCCTATTTTTGGCTTAAATTTGAAATTTTTTTCCTGTTACTTAAAACCAAAAGAGTCGTAGCTGAAATCTTCACCTTCTACCTTCTAGTCCAGTCCCAGAGGCTGTCTTGATCACTGTCTCTGGTCTCTCTCATCACCCAGTGAGTGTCTCAGTCTCGTTTCGCTAAGACCCTACCCTGTTCTGGCAAGTTCCACTTCACACCTACCTTGGAGACTGGAATACTCACCACTACCTGCTCCTGACTAAACAAGTGAAAAGGTCACCTTTTTTTTCTGTTTTTGGTCTTAACGTTTATCACATAAGAAACACACATTAATAACAGAACATTGATTTACTACATAGCTGACTGGAGAAAGACATTTGTTCTATGTAATCTCTCTTTACATAAGAAATGTGGACACAGGCAACTAGAGGATTTTTTTGTTTGCTGAGGAAAGACAAAAGCCTCCATCCTCAGTAGTCCGGTCTTAGATATATTTAAAGATGATATTAAAGAGTGGGAGAGGATATGCAAACAGGGAATTGCTCTGCCTAAGAAGAGACCTCAGAGAGTAATTGCCCCATGGAAGCAGGAGCCAGCAGCCAAGAACTGCATGGGGGTGGGTGCAAAGCAGAAACAGGTGTGGAAGAAGAGGCTAGTCTCATGGGAGGGTGAGGGTGAACTCCTATGCACTGTGAAATAGCCTTGTCCCCCAGCTAACTTGGGAATTCCACAGAATTCTCCATTGCTCATTTCTTTTTAGGTATGAAGTTAATTTTGAGGAAGCTTACTAAAAGGGAATAGGAGGACAGGAATGAGTCACCACCACAGCTTAACACATACCAGGCACTGGGTTGAAAAGGAAATTAGGAGGTTGATGCTGTTGGGTAGAGGACTAGATAGTCACCTTAACAGTAACTCCATCTATATCCCAACTGGACTGAAGCTCCAATCTTGATAGAAAATGCAGTCCAGCAAGCCCAATCATCTCCACTGAAACCTAGAGTTCTCTGGAATTGGTCTGTGTCCTTGTGCCTACTTATATTTACTAATTTACATATGAAAATTTTTATTATTAAATATACTTCTATTATATTAAAATATTTTAAAATATCTGCATACAAATTTAACCATTACTTTTGCTTGGCATTAAGATGGCTTATATGATTCATTAAAATAAACCACACTGAGATGTTATAGGTAGATTTTTGCATCTTTTCCTTATACGTTCCTTAGTAGAAAATCCTACGAGTAGAATCTACGAGTTAGAAAAAAATGGCTATTTTTAGGGATATTTAAGGCATGTTATGGCAATGGTAAATATGTTTTTTTATATTGTATATATTTTTAAAATGCATATTTTTAAAAAGTCTCCATTTAAAATATGTTTAACATAAATTTAGTATCTGTATTTAATTTAAAAATAGATATGCATTTCATATATATTTTAAATTTATCTTAGATATTTAAAAAATGTTTTAAAATATTAATTTTTTCCTCCTTAGAAAAGCCTTACAATCTGGGTGCTAAGGTCTTCATTTTTCACATGGATGGTCTCACCTGATTAGAATGAGTGGTAGATTTAAGTAACTGTCTCCACAGGGAGCTTCAGAGATGGGCAAATAATACTAGAATTCCAGGCTCTTGATACAAATTCCATTAAAGACTTGTAGTCTCTCCCTGTTCTCCAAACTTCCTTGCCTAAAATTTCCATTAACTGCATTTTGCACACAGAAAAAAGAAACACCTCAAACTTTTCGAATTACATCCAAAGTCCCAGAGCTAATAAATGTAGAAGAAATGATAGAAATAGAAAATCATCCTTTTGCAAGTCTCAATGCAAGAATTGATTCAGACAATGATTATCAAAGGAACCTATAACAATTAGGTGAAAAGTTAGAGGGAACAGGGATATTCCTGTTATATTTCACACAAATCACTAATTCATATGGGAGAATATATCGTGGCAATAAAAAGATCTAATGGTCAACACATCCACCAAGAGATCTAACCTAGCATCCCTGATGGTGGGTTAGCCTTGCAATGAGTGCTTCTCCATAAACCGTAGCACAAACTTCAGAAATCACCTGTGATATATTCTTGCACCAAAGAATTTAATGTGAATGTGATCAAGTCATTCTAGTCCTAACTTTCAGTTCACAAAAAAATAGGAAGAATGGGAAAATAATTGATAGCATGAAGAAATATTCAGGAAAATCCTGAATGTAGGATACTCTATAGGACAAGCATTTCAACTCATCAAAAAGTCAACTGTAAGAGTGGATCAAGAAGATGTGTGACATATACACAATGGAATACTATTCATCATTCAAAAATGATAAACACATGCAATTCGCTGCGACATGGATGGAACTAGAAGGAATCATGTTCAGTGAAGTAACCCAGAAGGAAAGAGAAAAATATCGAATGGTTTCACTTATAACAGGGATAAAGGGGAACCAAATATGAGAGAGACACTTAAAGAGGGAGGGAGAGGACAAGGGCTCAAAATGGGTTAGAAAAGGGCACAAGGGGCCATGGTGATGGGTCATGGGTGAATTGGTGGTGGGTTACCCAAGGGGAAAACAAAATGTAAAATATACAAATAACAATAAAACAAAAGTCATCTGTAATTTTAAAGTGAGAGCTTTATAACTTAGGCTAAAAAGACATAACATAACAACTGCAAGGGTGAACGTCATGTGTCCAGTTGACCGAATCTCAGGGTGTCCAGATATGCAGTTGAACATTATTCTGGGTGTTTCTGGATTAACACTTGAATCGATAGGCCGAATGAAGTGGACTACTCTCCCTGGTGTGGGTGGGCCTCATTCAATCATTTAAAGGTCTGAATAGCACAGAAAGCCTGAGTAAGGGGGAAACTTCTGCCAGGCTGTCTTCAAGCGAAGACATCAGATTTTTTCCTGTCTTCAGACTTGAACTAAAACACTTGCTCTCCTGGGTCTCTAGTTTGCCACCTGCGGAGCTTGAGCGTTATCAGTCTTCATAAGCTCCTTTAGCCAATTCCTTAAAATAAACTTCTTCTTAACAATATATATATGTGTACGTGTGTAGGTATATACTCCCATTGTTCTTGTTTCTCTGTCATGCCCTGACTAATGCAACAACTAATTGCAGTGTGTGAACCTGGCTTCAGATTTTGTTGAGAAAAAAAAAAGATAATTATAAAAGACATTTTGGGATTAATTAGGAATATTTGAATATAGACTCTATCTTAGAGGATACTGGAATTATAATTAATTTTCTTAGTGTGTTTCAATGGAAGATAGTTTTTATTCTTTGGAGATAATTGTTGAGGTATTTATAAGCAAAATATCTTGCTGTTAAAACTTACGGAGAAGATACATTTATAGAGAGAAAGAAATAGAGTCTATGGCAAGATGATATCGAGGGGGTATATAACTGATATTATGTTGTTCATCTCTCTTGTTTTGCCTGGAGAACTGCCCTAAGTGTTCCTTTCTGCAGGGTTCCCTGCTTGTGCTGGGGAGTTGCTCCCGACCCATTCACTTCCTTCCTCTTCACTTCCTTCCCGCATGTTGACCAAAATGTCTACCCTCCCCTCTTTCGTTTTATTTTCTTCTCTTCCTAAGTCTTAAGTAATATACTTAATTCATAGAATTCAAGACTTTCTTCTTTCGTGATATAAATTTTAAGGAAAAGTTTTCTTTTCAAATTTTATTTTAGCTTCTTCTCAAAAGTTTTGATACATTTTCCTTCACTCAAAACAGTATAATGTTTCCTAAATTCAACTTTAGTGTTTTGTTTAATCAATGAATTATTTATATAGAGATATCCTTTTATTTTTATATTTTTGTAAGCTTTTAATTATCTTTGTAATTGGTTTCCAACTATGCACCATAGTCAGGCAACAAGTTCTGATTTTCATACTTGTTGAAGCAAACATAAATATCTGATGTGTACATGAAAAAGTAGAGTTTCTCTAAGTTGAGACACACTGTTCTGTCTATGTATCTGCCTTAGGTCTAGGTTGATAACTGTGTTGTTCAAATGTTCTATTATACATCCTGACTGTTTTTCTTTATTCGATCTATCAAATGTGAGAGAGAGATGTTAAATTGTCCGTCATGATTGTGGTTTTGTTAGTTTCTTCTTATACTCTGGACTATTTTTCTTTATTTATTTTGAGGATTTTTTTGAGATTCAGGGGAGGTACAGAATCAAGTCATCAAAAATAAGGAAAGTCTGAGAAAATGTCACAATCTAGAGGAGCTAAGGAGACATGGTGATTAAATGCAATGTGATATTCAGAATGGAATCTTGGGGCAGAAAAGGGATAAATTAGGGAATTTGGACATGGTGTAGACCTTGGTTAATAAAAGTGCATCAATAGTGATTCATTAGTTATAACAAATGCATCATACTAATGTAAGATCTTAATAATAGGTGAAACTGAATATAGGGTATATGACAATCCTCTTATTATCATGCAACTTTTCTATAAAACTAAAACTATTTTAAAATTAAAAACTTATTTGAAAACAAAAGTGGCGCTGGGTTTGTGATATATCCTTGAGGAAATGTAGGATTTCCAGTATTTCCACAAAGTTCTGCAGATACTGATCTCAAGACCTAAAATTATAAAAACAAAGGAAATTAACCCCTGAGGCAGAGAAAGAGGGAGAATACATAAGAAACAGCAGATTAAAGGTTCTCAAGAATTTGAGACAATAGAATAATCTGCTATAGAGTATAAAATTAGTTTAAATAATTAAAGGTATAAAAGAAGAAATTACAACCATGAAGAGATAATTAGAAAGAGTGGTTGCACTTTTTATGTTTTTCATTTTGAGAAACAGTTGTGACCAAAAAAAAAAAAAAAAAAACATAAAATGAATCTTCCATTAACTAGTAACCAGGAGAATTTTTTCCTTCTCAGTGGTATAAACTGCCAGGAATCTTGCTCTAACATTAAATAGCCATTATCAGAGAGACTTAAATGTCAGCTTTAGGAATAAAGTGACATATATGTCACAAGATTTACAAGGTACCAAAATTCACTGTAGTCTTAAGGTAAAGTATGAGAGTACCACTACTCAATGATTACATATAAATTCAGGAAATAAAGATCATGGAAGAGAAAGGTTTCCAACTACATACCGAAGTTTTATTTGCCTTATATTTTTTTTCTTCTGAAGGAAGGACTTAAATTTCTAAAGACAAAATTGGCATTCTTTGTCATTTAATAAAGAATTTGTTCAAAACCACTCAAGGCTATCTGCAATCTGAGCAAATGATTTTGCAGAATCAAAAGTCTTACATACAAAAGGATGAATTATTATTCTACCTTCTTTCCAGTAACCCAAAACTGGTCTCTGAGGTTTAAAAGGGTCTGCCCAGTTGTAGAAGATGACAGCTGATATGAGCTTCTTGACAGAAGACAATACAAGACCTTTTCTTAACAAAGGGACTAGAAGGCAAAAGAAGAATCCTTGTGATCTGAAAATGTCTTAGAGTACTCTGCATAACTCAGTTGTAGTCTATGTCGCTGTGACTCAACTATGTGGTATTAACTGCCCTAAGTCAAGAAAAAATATTTTATTTTTTTCTCCTTTCTCTAAAATATAACTCACTCATATGGGAGCCAGTTAGTCATCATCACTGTAAAAGGGCAAAGAAATATGCTACAGTCTGATTAAATTCACATGCTAGGACATACCACTCAGCCAGAAGAGCATCTTGTGTTCCTATTAGAATCTTGTTACAGAGAAAATTGTCAATTTATCACCCTTTACCAGTTTTCTTAGATAAGAGGTGGAAGCCATTTTCATTTTCTTACAAATATTAAAGAGCAAGAAGGAATTTGTACAGGCAAATAAAACAGCAAGGGACAGGAACCAGTATGCTCCCTTCCCTGGACCCTACAAAGTGTTCTTCTGGGGGTTTCTAGGGTTTACTAAGATAATGAAAGTAAATGGTTGTATCAAATGTAAGAGGTAATTGGTATTCCTTACTTCCTCATTCATTCTAGAACAAATCCTTCAGCATGTCTGGCTCACAGAACTTCCAAATACTCACCAGTTGCTTTCTTCATTAGCTCTGCTACTTCTTTCATAATCTGTACTTAATATCATCCTATCTTGGACAATGACAAAGGTCTTTTAAGGCCCACCTTTATCTCTCCTGCCCTACTCCAATCTTGTCAAAATAGTCAGAGCATATATATATATATAGACTAAAAGGAAACAAGCATCACTCCCGTACTTTAAATCCTCTAATTGTTTCTCATTGTGCTTGGAATAAAAGTAAAACTCTTTCACTCCAAAATATATGATTTGGTAGGTTCTGTGCCGATAGTCTGACCTCTTCCAGTGAACAAACACAATCGTGTGTGCTTGTACACACATTTTAAATTTTTTTAATTATTTAAATTTTTTACTTTCAAAGGCTCTGAAAACAAACAAGTTCTTCCTGGTGAAAGCCAATTTTGCCCTCTTTCTCCCATCTCCTCCCCCAACCTCAACTTCTGCACAAAACATCAAGGACACCTCCACAAATTGGATTGACATCAAGAAGCTTCCTCCACTTATAATTGACAGAGAGCCACTAAAGCTGAAAGCTTTTCTCCTGTGGGGCTGTGAATCTCTGCTCTTCTCATTAATTAGAGAATTTTACTTCCCTGGGCAAAATGGAGCACGGCTGTCAGTTACCTGTGACAGACAAATCATAACATTATTTTAGTTTACCTTCAGCACCCCTCCAACTTGTATTAAGTTATTTTGGGTGTGAAGCAGGTTATTTTTGGCTCTTCAAACATATTAATCTTCATGAAGAAGAAGCAAAGTAACAGAGTATTTGGGATCTCAATGTCATACTTGTATGAAATCTTCACTTCCCCATTAACTAGATAATATTTTGAGCAAGTTACTTAACCAATAGTATTTATATATAATTTGTGAAATACATAATTATAGCACCTTTTCAATAGGGCACCAAAGAGGATTAAGTGGAATAATGTCTATAAAGATCTGAACATAGACAGTCATGCATTGCTTAGTAACATTTTGGTCAAATATGGGCTGCATATACAGTCCTCAGAGGGACCTCATTGTCCTCATAAACTATGTCATTTTGCCTAAGTGTGGGTTATACCATCTAGGTTTGTGTAATCATATTCTATGATGTTTGCACAGTGAACCAATTGCTTACAGATGCATTTCTCAAAATATATCCCCATCATTAAGTATTAAATAAAACATAACTGTAGTTCAGCATATAATAAGTACTCAATAAATTCAAGTTGCTACCATTTGTATTTGGAAGATAAAGCAGGTGTGTGTGTGTGTGTGTGTGTGTGTGTGTGTGTGTGTGTGTGTAATTAGGGTAGACATGTGATAGTGAGCTGCAGAATTTAGAAGACTTAAGCCAAGGTATATTACAGCTGTCCTGGAATGCCCATTCCAATGACTCCAGTCTAATACCCATCAAAACTTCTCCACAACTGCCCTGCTGAGGAGAGTTCACACTTACCCAGAAGGCAGAAGGCTTACAAAGAAGACTTGTGTATTAAGAAAAAACCTTTTAAGGTATTTAGAGCTGTTTAGCTAAGGATCAGGTGTTCGTTCTGGCCCAAACTGGTAAACTCTAAAGCAACATGCACAGAGAGGGTGCTCTGCGACCTAAAATTACCTTAGGTTCATTAACATCATTTGCATAATAAAATCCACACTCAACGGTGTACCTAGCCCCCATTTTCTGAACTTGCAATCCATGCAGAGGCATGATCTGGTCATGAAAACTACAATGAGTCTATGCAAAAGCTTTCAGATATTCCAACCTGCCCTGCAACTCTCAAACAACAATATTCCTATAAAAATCCTAACTCCCTTTAAGAAGGGGAAACAATGCTTTTAGAGTGATCCCCAAGTTTCCTTATTTGATTCAAGTAATAAAACTCTCCTTATAGTGAACCTCCAACTTGGTCTGTTTCAGTGTCTAACACACACCAAGCAATGAACTCTCGGTTTGGTAAACACTATCTTCCCAAACAGAGTTTACTTAGTGTTCAAAGGTGACCAATGTCATCTTCAGGCTGTTAGTAAATTACCTTGATTATAACCCCAAAATCTGATTCCCTATCATTTTCATCTGTTGGTGAAGTAACCCTCTGAGGGCAAATGATGCAAATCTGATCTGATCATCACTTCACACGGTTCTTCAGGTACTGAACACGACTATCAAATACCCCTTTTGTTTGAGAACATGACCTTAATATATTTGTTTCCTTCCAGGGCATGGTCTCAGGCTCCTGGCCATTCTGAGCACTCTTCTCCACTTGCATGAGCGATCCCACAGCATGAGCTGTGCAGGTAGAGCTGATGCATGATAATAGGAGTGCTCTCACCAGGACACAAGACTGCTCATCTTTTTCTCAAAGAATTTTAAATTTCCCGAGCTCTGTGAGCATAATAAAAAGGTTGCATAAAAGGAATCCACGTGTCAGATAAAAAACAAAACAAAACAACCTGAAATCCAGGGCTCAGTAAAATATGACCTTGTTAAAACTTCTTTGAATTGTACCAAGAACTGATTCTTTTAAAGGAGTTGCCTACACCTCTGTTTAACACAGCAAGTGTTGAGAAACTATGAAACAAACAGCCCTGAGTCTTGAGGAAGCTACATGCTCCTACATTCTCTTTTCAACTCCTCTTTGTGAACCAATCCAGTCCTGTGATTCAGCAATCAGATTTCAGTTTAAGTACTATCCCTGCCCTTCATCAAAAGCAAACTTTACAAGTTTGTGACCTTGTTTACCTCTTTGAAATTTGTTACTCATATGTTTGAAGTGGAGTCAAGTCAATAATCCCAACCTCTCATGACTGCAGGGAGACAGTCATGATTCAATGCTTGTAAGCGCCTGACCAAGATCTGAAACAGGAAGTGCTCCAAGGCACTGACACCTATCTGCTTCCATTCCATATAATCTTAAGCTTGTCCCTGTTGTAATGACTCTCTTCCCCATTTGAAAAGCAACCCATAGAAAGTTGAAGACTCTTAGAAAAGAACTGAATTTGTAAGTAAAAGAACTATAGATTGGAGGTAGGAGTCATGGAATTTCTTTGTACTCAGTTCATGTGACCTTAGACCAGTCCCTGCCTTCGCCAAAGTATCAGTTTCCCTATTTATAAGAGTCCTAGTTACAAGTGGAAAATTCTTTCTAAATCTGATATTCTGTAATTCTAGCCTACTATCAACCCTTCCAGTTTGCATCTTTGTTTGATTCTTCCTGGAAGTATACTTTCAAAAGCTAGATTTTGTTTAACTCTGGAAATGTGTTGAATCAGAGAGAATAGAGTTCCTAGAAACATTTACGCTAATGTCCCAAACAGTAATTTAAATGATTTCCTCTTACTCCATTGATGACTGGAAGAGCTAGAGTTATATAGTATGTCAGTGTGTGTGCTATTTCTTCTTCCTAGATAGTGAAGAGCTGTTCTAAGAAGGATAAAGGGAGAGGTCATAAATCACTCAGGCCCCCTGAGCAAATCCAAGTACTTTCCTTGAGGGCTGCTAAGAAAAAGGGATGTTCACAGCTGCCTGGTTGGTATCAGAGGCCAAACCTGCTGACTAGCAAACTTACAAGTTTACCTAAAAGATAACCTATAAAACAACACACTCAAGCAAAGTTCCACACGAAAAATGCAGACAAAATTTAAGAACCCAACATTTCTGTAACACCACTTTCCATAATGTTCACATCCATTGAAGCAATATAGACCTTAATATACAATGCTACAATCTGCCAAATAATTTTATACCCAGTTTGCAACATAATGGGACATTATAGCAAGAGACTGTTTGTCTATGTTAAAAAAAAAAGGGGCTAAATGAAGATATAGTATTGTGCAAGCCTTTATAGACTACAAAATGGAAATAAACGGCAAAATCAAGGCTTCTGTTCTTCTGACTCCAAATTCTTTCTTTAGTCCAGTAGAACGTTTCCCCTCACAATCATCAGCTTGACCCACATAGAAGTATTGAGTGCCAGGAAGGAGTACAAGAAAAAGACAATTAAACACATTATAATGAAAGTTGATAATACCAATATAAAAGGGAAAGATAATTATCTAAAAGGAATAAAATAAGAGTATTATCAAACATTTGTCAGCCTCTACCTGGTTTTAAGAGACAATAACAATTCTTCAAATTGTAGAGTGAAAGGGTTTGAACACAGAACGCTACACCCAGTCAAATTATCAATCAAATGTGAAAAACAAAATCAAGACACTTTTGGATGTGCAAAAACTCAAAGAGTTCATGGCCTTTATACACTGATTGAAAATATTACTCGAGATTTGACTCTCCACCAAAAGAGAACAGAAATTTAAGAAAGAGGTTAAAATGGGAAATAAGAAACAATGTTGGGAGAATAATGAACAAAGACCAAGGGATACTAGAAAACAAGAGAGAATCATCATATGGGAAGAGTTTAATTTGACCTGAAATATGTTACTGGCTTAAGACATTCTCCTCCATCCCTAATTCATTTGGCCTAGTTCTATATGGAATGATCTCTACTTGAATCACAGTACATACATTCTGGTTATCCACTTTCAAAAACAACCCATCTATTCATACTCACAATTATAGAAATTTACAATTACAGAAGAGAGATGTAATAAATTTAGATAACATAAAAAATTACAGAGGCAAGAAAAACTTAGAGCTGGAAAGGTATGCTATTATCATTTTCTTTAGAGCATAACTTAGAGCTTCCAAATAAATAAATCATGAAATAGAATTTAGCTATGTGACTTAGATAATTTAAAGAATACCCAAAGATAATATTCAAGCTAACAAAAGGAAGTTGAGAGGGAAGAAAAGTAGGTCAGAATGTCAGTGAGTAAACCCCTCAGCCATCCTCCGTGATAAATAGTAGTTCTGTCAAGAATTCATATTGTAAAAAGTAGAGTCCTAAGCATGTTATCTAAAGTTATAACAAGAATTGCTAGTGAAACTAAACAGAAGGAACACTGAGAGGGGCCGTCTCTGGGTAGAAGAATGTAAGGATAATTGTACTTTTTTATTTTTGTTCTTCTGTACTGTTTGTATATTTTAAAATTCTAGGCATACATTAATTCTATATTTAAACAAAGGAACAATTCAATCTATTTGAATATCTAATAACATGTGGTTAAAATTCTGGTTGATGGCTTGACTAGATATTGGCATATACTTAGAATCATACAAAGAAAAGGAAAGGAAGACTGAAAGTCAGGTTCTTCTTTATTTAAAAAATAAAGTGTCATGAGCGAAGAGAAAGAAGGTGACTCCTTCAAGTTTACTTTCTAGCACTGACCATATAATTCAGATCAATATTCTGTTGAAGAATTCTGTTAAAGAATTTTTAAATTACTCAGTATCACCCCAATTTTGAAACCCTGTCAAAGTTCTGATAATTTGATAACTTTTGGCACAGTTAATCACCCTCTCAACTCCTTGTTCTTAAAAAAAGGACCTGCGTTTGACTTTCTTTTCTGCCCCTTTCTTCTCCTTGCCTACTTACCTACAAAATGGGATAATTTCAATGACTGCTTTACTAAGTGGCATATTTCTAAGAGTTTATAAACCTCTGGGTCTAAGGTCAGTGCTGGGTCTAACACCTTCTTTAGGCTTTGCTCATCTGCCACAGCATAAGGAAACGCCTTTCTTGACTTTGCTGGTATTTACACATAAAGAAATAAGTTTTGCCGTCTTGTGAGCCTTGTGACTTGGGCAGCAGAAATTCCAGGCCTCTATTACCTACCAGATCTTAGATTGTTTCTGAGACAGGCCATGGTCCTCTCAAATGACCTTTTCTCACTGACCATGCAGAGGTACTGAACAGAACGTGTGCATGCCCCAAACCCTAATTAAGTGTTTGTTCTTCTTTCCCTGCTACTTCCCTCCTTCCTTTTCCTCCCTTTTCCTTTTGTTCCTTCCTTTCCTTCCACCTCCTTTTTTTTTAAATTAGCTCAACCTCAGCAGGGAACTTGGATGTTAACCCTTTCTTGTACTGAACCCAATAACTTCCTGGTGCAAGTTTTCCTATGCATTATACTACCCACCTATACCCCCATATGTGCTAGGTTAACGAATACCTCATCAGGGTTCACAAAGCCCTTTGCTTTATCCCTTCCATGGGACTTAGAAAATAAGAGTATTATCAAACAATTCTATCAGCATCTATTTGGTTTTAAGAGACAATAAAAATTCTTCAAGTTTTAGAGTGAAAGGGTTTGAACACAGAACTCTACACCCAGTCAAATTATCAATCAAATGTAAAAACAAAATTGAGACACTTTTGGGTGTGCAAAAGCTCAAAGAGTTCATGGCCTTTATACTCTGATTGAAAAATATTACTTGAGATTTGGCTCTCCACCAAAAGAAAACAGAAATTTAAGAAAGAAGTTAAAATGGGAAACAAGAAACAATGTTGGGAGAATGAGTGAAGACTAAGGGGGACTAGAAAGCAAATAAGAGAGAATCATCATATGGGAAGAATTTAATTTGACCACCACCTTCCCATCCATATTCCCAAATCCTCTCCTCCTTTATGTCCTTGCTTTTTAAAAATTATTTATTTTGAACTGAGGTAATATTGAGGTACCTCCTTGAGGTATTAATGCCATAGTGGACCCCCCCACCTACTCACCCATATTCCACCACCATAGACCATTGTGCTTGCTTCCTTCTGTTAAAGCTTTCTTGATCCCCTAAACAGTCACTCCCCCTCTGCCTTTTCATCTAGTATTGCCTTCTAGCACTCATCTCCTACTGGAGTCATTTGCGCATATGCCTCACCATCTGACCATTCTGTGTCTGTCTACATACCATGTCTACATTCTCTCTTTACTCTCCTGTTACACGAGATCTCACACAAAGTAGGTGCTCAGTAAATATCTATTGCATTCTATTGATTTTCCAAGGCTTATGTTGCTTGTAAGTGGTAAAGTTAAAATCGGACCCCACATTTTGACTGCTCCCCCAGTGTACCAACCATTGCACAACATGTCTCACACACTACACCATGCATTTAACGAGCTGATCTGAGCCTTTTGAACTTGATAGGGGATCAGAGTCATAGCCACAACTCATCCAAGCTTGATATCAATTCAAACTGACAAAATAAAGCATAAAGTATGAAACTGTCCTTGGATGAAACAAAAGTTAGGATTTGCCATTTTGATATTTCATACACAGTGAAAACATGTCAGACTCCATTAGGCACCTTCACAATCCCTTAAAGAAAAGACAGGAGATGTCTGTTGAAGTGGCAGGGCTACTCTCTACTTTTAAAGCTATTTTCCTCAGGTGAGGAAAATAAACTGTTTTCCAAGAGTGCTTTTTACTAGAGAAAATATTCACAAAGCATTAGGTTTGCCATATGTACTTTCTGATTTAATAGGTGTTTTAAGAAGTTAAAAACTGAAAAACTAACTTGCCTAATAAACCTGTCTTCCAGGACCAGATTTTAAAAAGCAGAGTAAAATTTTGATTTATAGTAGTAATCATTATTTGATCAAGAAGTTCTGGCATCATTTTCATCCTTTAAAAATAATGAGATCATAATCCCAACCTAAATTATTGCTGGGTTCTCTCTCCTGTTTCATCCTGAGTAATAAACAGCCATCCACAAACCTAAATTAATGTGAACCACTGAAGACAACTGAGCTGAATTTAATTTTTCTTTTTATGTTCTGGGTCAAGGAAAACGTCTATAGCAACTATACAATAACATACATTGCTCCCAATCAACCTGAATCTCTACTCTTCTGTAACACTTAAACAAGCTCCTATCCTAGTTACCTGTCTTCTTCATTATACACAACCCACTTACAGGAGAGGTCTATTACCCAATACGATTCAAGTGCCCTTGTTCTATTTGAAAAATTGAGGCTTGAAGGAAAGAAGTTTCAATACACATTGATTTGTACAAATAACAAAAAAATCTTTTATCTAAGCGGTCTTAAGTAAGACAAATCCAGACACTGGAAAGGAGAGTATGAGTTTGAATAATAAGTGGTTTCCAGACACTTGTAATCATACCACTCCCTTAGGGTCAGAGAATTTTATACCTGAGGGATGAATTCACAAACATATCTTTTAAATTGCTGCTGCCTATGTAACAATTACGGTATGGTTCTCAGCCATTCTCTTTGCTTATTCAACTAAGATGTTTCCTTTCTTCATATGGAATATCTTCCTCTTTGAAATGAGTGTCACTGCTACAAATGAAGTGTTCATTGGAAAGCATAAATATTCTCACAGCAAAAAAGGAAAACAAAATTCCATTTTGACACTGTAGTGAGTTGAATAGCGTCACACAAAAAGATGTCTGAGTCCCAGCTCCTGTACCTGTAAATACGAACTTATTTAGAAATAAGGTCTTTGTAGATAAAATTGAGTTAAGGATCTCAGAATGAGATCATCCTTGATATAGAGTGCAACATAAATCCAATCATTGGTGTCTTTGTAAGAAGACAGAGAGGAAAATTTGAGACACAGAGACACAAAGGGGAAGCTCTGTGAACATGGATACAGAGATTGCAGTGATGAAACTATAAACCAAGGAATGTCAAGAATTGCCAGCAACCACCAGAGGCTGGAAGAGATGCAAGGAATTGATTCATTTTTTTTCCAGTTGTATCTTGCCAGGTGAAATCTCCTTATAGCACTGTATATTATTTAGTGTTATACATTAGATGCATGCTACCACATCACAACAACCACGAAAGCATAATGTATCAGGTTCCTCCAACTTTCGCTCCCCAAACCTTCCCCTCCCTCTCTAGTAACCTTAATTCTGTAGTCAGATTTCTAAGATTTGTTTTGGTTAATTTTTACTGTTTCTTTGTCTAGTTTATATTCTACATGTGAATGAAATAATTTTGTATTTGTCTTTCTCATTTTGATTTATTTTGCTTATCATAATTCCCTCCAGTTCCATCCATGTTGTCATAAATGGCAATATCTCATTTTTTTTTTAATTCCTGAGTAGGATTCCATTTTGTATATATACCACATCTTCCTAATTCACTCATTTGTTCTTGGGCACTTAGGATGTTCCTATAGCTTGACTATTGTAAATAGTGCTACATTGAATATAAGGGTGTACACATCTCTTTGAATTAGTGTTTCTGGATCCTTCAGATAGATTGCTAATTGTGGAATTGCTGGCTCACATAGCAAATCTATTTTAATATTTTGAGAAATCTCCATATTGTTTTCCATATGGGTTGGGTTAGCCTACATTCCTGCCAACAGTGTATGAGGATTCTGAATCAATTGCTTTTGTTCTTAGGAACTCTAGAAGGCAGGACAACACCTTGATTCCAAACTTCTGGACGCCAGACCTATAAGAAATTAAGTTTATAGTGTGTTGTTATGGCTGCCACAAGAAACTAATATAGACACAGCTATGGTTCTTAAACAGAAATTATTGGCAAGAAATTTTCTCAGCAAGAAAAGTACATTTATGGGTGCTTCTGTATCTTTACACATATACCTTTATATTAGTTGGAATAATTATTCTTAATCCATCATAACAATGGTGACTGAAAGGAGTGTTCAGTAATTATTTGCTCCATGAATAAAGAACTTCATCAGAAAACTAGTAGTGTAGGTTTTATATAGATCTGGATCATTGACATATGTTCCTAGGGTTATAAGAAGTCAAGAGACTGCTCAGCCAGTTTTTCCTAACATCTAGGGAGATTTTCAGGAAGGAAAAGTCAACAAGCTCCTCATCCCCAAGACTCCCCTAATTCCTCCTCTTGGCCAGTTGAAAGGGATGTCTTTTATATCTGAAACTTCACAGTTCTACTTTATAGCCTTGTATTATAGTCAATTGTGTGTCTAAGGTCATTCTTAGAGGTCACATTTAATCAAGCAAATAGAAGGCAATTCTGCACTGTGGGTAGTGGCCAAATTCAACATCAGGTGACATAAACTTTCTTCCTACTATGCTCACAGCACATTGCATCAAGGAATGTCTAACAACATCTTCATCCCCACTCAGAATGGAAACTTGATACTTTAGGACAGAGTTTGTTAAGGCCTTTGAAGACAAACAAGTGAGCCAATCAGACAACTGAAGTCTTCTTAATTCCACAAAATGCTCCTTGGGGATAACCAAGCTCTTGTAATTGCAGAAGGAACTTGAGCAGGCTGGGCTGCCCTATCCATGCGCAAATGGTGTCTGAGTAGTCACTGTCAGCCTGGCCAGAACATCAAGACATCAGTCCTTTTCTCTAGGGCTCAGACTCTCAAAACTGTCAGCATCTCACAATTTGGCATTTTCTCATTTCATCTTAGTGAAGTACTTTATTCCTTAGTTTGGAGAACTGCCATCTGGATTCTACGTTAATATAGATTTTGAGACTTTTTAGTTTTCCCATCAAAGTTCCTAGTCTTACTCTATTTCAGGCCCCTGCCAAAGAGTTTTTCTTGCAACATTTTGATTTTGTTAGTTTATGACACATCCAGATAGTGCTTCTCTGGCTGTCAGGAGAGCTTAAGAAATTTCACCAAGTCACTGATAAAGCAGGAAGGAACCCTGTAGAGATCTTCTCCAGGGGTTCTCAATCAGGAATCCATGGACTTGTAAGCCCATGTGTGTCTTCAGTAATCTGTAACCCTTCCTAATTATTTGCACATGTGTACATGTATTTGGGGAGGGCAGTAGAGGGATGTAGAACAAGTTAGGAATCACTACTCTACTCCAACTACCTCATTTAAAATATTTTCTCTAATATGCCATTACTGTTGCTGTTACATTGAATATTTAATGTGTACCAGTTCTGGCATATTGGCTTTATCTACAATATTTCCTTTAATTCTCATAACAACCCTCTGACCTACATATTTTTATTACCTTTATTAATGAAGCAATTCAGACTAAATCACTCTGCTCAGCTTCCCTTGGTGGAAGCCACTCCACCAAGTAAGGTAGAGCAGGATTGATTTGCTGGTCTAAGTACACTTTCCAAAACGCAATTGCAATGGTCATTAATGAGATGTTTTCCCTCTTTACTTTGTGTGCTGTTATATACCATAGTAAGTACTGATTTCTGCATGGGACTGAAGGTCACCCCTTGGACTCAGTGTTCCACTTCTTGTGCTTCTCATGGCCATAGGTCCTAGATATGGGAATGCTGGTGTGAGAGGGATAGAGGGGAGGCCCAGCTGCTCTGAGGAGCTGGACAGACACACGGTGTTCTGACTATGAAAAAATGCCAGAGCAGACAACTGACCAGTCCCTTTTAGAAATGAGAACCACGTCAGAAGTGAAAGTGACTTACTTAAAACACTGCTTAGACTAGAATATAAAGTAGCAGAAGTTGCAAAAACTCAGAGGCAGAATATCCAGAATTAAGGGCAGGTGCTGCCTTGCTGGAAAACTTCAGGAAATTTCAGGAAAATCTTCCTGCTTGTCTGTTCCTCAGTTTGTGCATCTGAAAAATTAGGAGATTGAACCATGATTTCAGATTCACCTTCCATTTTATTATGCCAGCATGTCTAATTCTAGTTTACTTTTCAACATATTTTAAGCCTGTGCGGCACCAAGTGTGAAATATCAGAACAATAAATCAGATCTCACAATTCTCAAGGTCACAAAAAGAGCCTGAGAGGGGATTTTTTATTTGTAAATCAACTCTTTTTAAAGAAAAGCACAAAGAAAGTTAACCAAAGTCATTAAGTCATTATTGGTGAAATCATCAGAAAATGCAGTAGGACATGAACAGGGTACACAATTTAAGATGATGGGTTATCAACCAGTCTGTCTCCTGTCAATTCAAAAAGCTTTCTAACTGTTCACTTTCCATTTCCAAAGCTTCAAGCTCAAATAGCCCTTCACAAAAAAAAAAAAAAAAAACACAAAAAACAGAAAAACAAAACAAAAAAAAACAATGGAGACAGACAAATTGATATAACTGTTTAATGAAGCCTAGCGCCCACGACCATCGCTTCCTGGTCTCCCAACTTCATCTAACTTTGCTATGAAGAAAGAGAATGCCATTTATCAAGGAACTTGCAATGGGCTCAGCACTACATAAGACACTTGATATATGCTATCTCATTGAAAATTCTTAATAACCTCATGAGAAGGATTTTAATATTCCCATTAAAATTATGAAAAAGAAATTGACTCTCAAATAAGCTAACCAGATTAATGAGTTGTAAAGTACTAAAACCAGAATTATAAGATGAGAACGTAACCACTATAGGATCAGTCTCCCCTAAAGGGTCTCTTTGGTTTTTCACACTATGCCCCAAATAGGCTTCTTCAATAAATGTCATGTTGATATAAGAACTAATGGAAACCTTTGGAAGTCTACTACCATTACTTAAAGAATGAAGATTGTTTTAAGTTAAAAGCAGTAAAGACCCTATGGCTAAGAAGAGCTATCTGTCCTTTGCTTTTTCTTAATGGAAGGAAGAATCACATTCTCCCTTTTTGTGCCCTAGAAGAACATAATCATATCTTTCAGGTATAAGTTTATCAGTGAACATGTCCTTCTTGAGTAAGAATCTCATCTTTTTATTCTTGTCTTCCCTGTCTCTCGTCTTCATGCCTCAGGTTTTAACACAGGATATATATCCCTGGTTTGATCCCATTTTACTTTAGAATATACAGTCAAGTCAATTCTCCTTAAGTTATCTTATTAAATTGATTTTCCTTTGCTAACCTCTCTAATGCTGTTTTTAATATTTATCCAGTCCCCTCCAACTCCCTCCTTCCCCCCAAAAAAACCAAAGGGATGGAGGATGTTACCCTGTATCCCAACACAAGTAAGTTAATCAGGAGCTAAATGGAGGTAAAACTTAGACTTGCATCTCTAGACCAATAGTAATCTTGTATTCACTTTTGGACTTTTACCAGCATTATGGGATGAATTGTGAGTCTCCACCACCGCCCACCCCTGCCCCAATCCTCACTGTGAAGTCATAACTCTCTCAGAATGTGACCTCATTTGCATATAGGGTCTTTACAGAGAAAATCACTGTAATGTGAAAGCAATGCCTTGGGATCTAATCTAATAAGACTAGTGTCTTTATAGAAAGGGAGAATTTAGACACAGAGACAGATATGCACAAAGGGCAAATACCATGTAAAAATGAAGAACACCAAATGTTGCCAATAAAACACAAAATGTTCAGTAAGAGATGTAAGCCAGACTCTCCCTCACAGCCTCAAAAAGAATCAACCTGACTGACATTTTTATTTTAGATGTCTAGCTCCAGAGCTAAAGGACAGGTCATTTCTTTTACCTATGCCACTCAGCTTGTGGTAATTTGTATGGCAATCCTAGCAAGCTAATATACCTAGTTAATTGGATATCAAGGGCCTGAACTGGTTTCATGAAAGCAAACAGGATCATGGTAGTCTTTCACATTCAGTGCAAAGCATTTCCCATTTATTTATTCATTAGCACTCACCACAGCCACAAAAGGGAGTGGTAAATGGTGAGTATTTTTTCCTTCGCTTGACAGATAAGTAAATGGAGACTGAGAAATTAACTTGGTCTCCACCAACAGTTTAGTAACCAAGTAGCAGAACCAAAACTTAGATGCAAGGATTGCTGCTCTGGATCCAGTGTAAATTCCAGGGCATGAAGTCAACACTCTGGAACAATTTTAGAGTCCACTGAGTAAGACCATGTTCCCTAGAATAAGATATCACTACACATCCATCCACATTTCTAACTTCCATTATTATTATAACCTGAAAGCTCTTTAAAGCTTTGAGCATTGCCTAAGGAGGTATAGCACAAAGAAACTTTGATAATCTCACTTTTCACAGAAGTTTCTCCAAAAAATGCCATTTGAGAAAGGGAACTTTGAGTTTTGACCTGACCAAGATCAAAGATATTGAAATGAGCCAACCCAACGCAGCCACTCTCAATGCCTTACACATCTATTGACTACCAAGTATGTCCCCAGCACTGTGTTGTACCCTTGGAAGATGAAATATGATTATGACCCAACCCTTGTCCTCAATGGTTCATCAGTAGGGAGAGATGATATACAGACAATTGGGCCTCCGTAGTGGTGCAAGGAGTTAAGTCTCAGCACTATGAAGCTATCTGCAGCCACTACAGCACAAGTTCAATCCCAGGCCTGGGAGCTTCCCACATGATGCAGCAGACCTCTCCTGTCTCGCCCACTGTTCCTCTCAACAGTGCATTTCAGTAGATCTGCCTGTTTTCCTCCCCACTCTGTCTCTGGTGAATCCTCTCAGCTCCCCACACCTTTGGCCTACACCCCAACTTGTATGCATAAATAAATAAATCTTTTTAAAAAATGGAGAATTTCCCAACAGGGCACTCTGATGACTCAGAGAAGGCTTTCAGGACCATTTGACTGTGAAATAGAGCACCCACCTTAGCTATCTCAAGTCCCCTCAATAATATCTCCTGGAGGACAAAAGCTTCCAGAAACTGCCCCACCACCACCACCACCAAAGTTCATCACCAACACACTGACTAAAAAAGGAAGTCAAACATCTTCCTTATAACTTTTCTCCTCTCCTAAATAGTACCCACTCCTACCTCAGTGATGCTGGGGAAGTTTTTACCTCATTAGTATTTTCAAAACTGTTCTATATTCCTGATGCTAGATATTCATGTGCCTTTTCTCTGTGCCATATCCATTGTTAAGTACTTTTCATATCTGATCTCGTATAATTTCCATTTCCTAGATGAGTAAACTCAAAGAGGTTAATTGATTTACCCACGGTCACAAAGTGGCAGAGAATGAAAATTTGCTACCCAGTACTTACATTGTCTTCTCACTTTAAGGAATTCTACTTTTACTTAGAGCAGCAAAATACCTAACCCAAAACTACAGTCCCTCATCTCCCTTACAATTAAGGTGGTAATGTGACATCTTGTGGAAGGTGTCAGTCCTAGGATACTCTGTAATGAAGTCTGAATCAACTGGGACATGCAGTCATGCCCCTTCCTCTTCTTAGACCTTATTTAAAACAAGAGTCTGTTGGCTGGTGCTCCTGCAGCCATCCTGAGACTAAGAATAGTCAAAGCCATCCTGAGACAGAGAATGATGAATAGCATAGCAGGTCCTACTAGATTCACCATTGGCATTTATGGATGATGTGATGAATGGTCCATGTCCGGATTTTTCATTGCTTGATAGAAAAATAGTATTTCTGTATGCTATTTATTTCACTTTTGTCTTTTTCATACTTGCCATTGAACTTATTTTCTAAGTGAAACACATAAAACAGTCAATGGTAAAATATTCCTTGAAGGCATCTGTCTTTAAAATTTATAGCTATGTGCACAAAGTTTCCCTCGTGTGTCCTCCCTGGGCGCATGAAATCCTCCCCTCTCCCACTCCAACTTCGCCATCTGTCTCCCACATATTTACACAAGAATCCAGCTGAATCCCACAGATAAGGCAATTCCACTCACAGAGGACTATAAAATTGTACTTTCTATCTGAGGAGTTCAAAGAATTGCACAAAATTATACTTTCTTTCTCATATGTTCCAAGAAATTTATAGCTATCTTCTTTCATATATAACAATTTATTATCAACAGGCACATTGAGATTTTTGAGCTCCAAATTCCCTTTGTAGAAGGAGACAACATACAAAGTACAAAGAGTATAAAACAATTGTTGATCAGACTTTAGAAAAGAACAAAATAGCAGAACAAAAGCCAGAGAACCTCAGATCAACACAGTTAATGTATACCACATGATCTCACAGTGGTGCCAAAAAAAGCCACAAATTTGATTGTGAACTTCCTAGTGGAAAAGGCAAAAATTCAGTCATAGTTTCAGAGCCACAAACTTCCTAAAAGTCACGTAGCCATACAGCAACTCTGTAGTCAAATCAGTCGGGAAATTTAGGAGTAATGTCTGGACCCTCAGGCTCCTCAATGCTAAACTCTGCTTTCAGTGAACCTACTGACAACTCCTTATAATCAGGACAGCCAGGAAACTGAGAGACAAGACTACTAAAATCTACAAAACTGAGTAATTTCCTCAATAAATATGGAGTATATCAACCCCTCATAAAATGGGGTTGTTTCCAGAACGTGGTGTCCAGCCAATATGGACAAACACTGAAATAACAAAGCTATATTAAGGATGAGGACAGAGGGATGTCTAGTCAGAAATACAGCAATGAAAAACCATTACAGAAAGAAAAATAGTTGGTGGCTTTCCGAGCTGTATCTTGGAGAGAAAGAGCCATTAAAATCTAGACCTGGAGCTTTCATCTTGTGGGGGGTCAGACTGATGCTGCTAGCATTTGATGGGTGGGATTCCTTTTACCATAAGGATCCAACAAGCAAGCTCCTGATTAAGATTTTTCTTCCCAGAGAGGCTTCCTATGGCATGAGACACTCGTGTCACACAGATTTATGTGTTCTGGTCTATGCAGCAATGGTCCTTCAGCGGAAATCTGCAATTCTATATGTCTACCTTGTAAGTTTAGCTAGTTTGGATCTGCCTTGGGAAAAGACAACATGCTATGGGCATTCATAAAATCAGGATTAGGGTGTCCACAAAGATGAGGGTGAAATACCAGACCACAGCCAATTCTCTGAGGGAAGAAACATACCCTTTCAGAACTCTTGGAAGAAAACTAGCCCACACCTCCCATAGAAGTTCCCTCTCCCTCTGTCTTGTGCGTCAGCTTCCACAGGGCTAAGCATTAAGGAGAGCTCTTTCCTCTCCCTTTCCCTTGTTTGGGGAACCTCCATAAATAACCTTGGTCTAGTCAACAGTGATACCTATTACTTCTGGAAACTTGTGCCTATATCAGACCCTGCACAGTGGATGTAAAAAATCATTACATTTCAAACAACAAAATTGCTGGTACTTTACATTATTATGCACATTACCCATAGGCAAATTTGAAAATTATAGCTCTTCTCTGGTGTTTTATACCAGATTTAAAAAAGCCAAACCCAGCGTGAAACCACAGGGAACTATAAAATGAATATGGAGGCAGAAGGTGCAGGATTGCCTTCATCTTCTGATTGAGATGAAAAATGACTTGAGGGGCACAAACAGAATGACAATAACATGGTTCATTCGCCTGATTGTAGTTCATAAACAGAAAATGGACCCCTGGAAGCTTGCATGAAGTGTGTATATATATATATATATATATATATATATATATATATATATATATATATATATATACATATATATATGTATATGTATATATATATATGTATATGTATATATATATATATATATATATATATTTTGATGACCAAACAAGACTGTGAAGAACTGTTTTCCTTTGCACTTCAAACACATCCCTAAAAAATGTAAGATACAAAAAAATAGTTAATAATCCATAGTACATCCAGAATGAGGTTGGATTGGAAGGATACAGAACTGAAGAGTTATTGATCCTTCAGGGTGAAGTTTTCAATAATTTCCCGTAGAGGATCTTGGCTATACCTCCTACCCAATCCACAATGAGGAGAAAGCTCTAAAGCCCCTTATCTTTTTTTATTTTTAAAAAATATTTATTTATATGTGCATACAAGAACTGGGCTATAGGCCAGAGGTGTGGGGGACGGTGAGAGGATACACCAGAGACAGAGTGGGGAGCAGAACAGGCAGATTGACTGAAATACATTGCTGAGGGGAGCCGCAGGTGAGGCAGGAGAGGTCTGCTGTGCCATATGGGAAGCTCCCTGGCAGGAGATGGAACTCGTGCTGCAGTGGCTGCGGATAGCTTCATAGTGCTGAGACTTAACCAGTTGTGCCACCAGGGAGGCCCCCCCCTATCTTTTTTTAAAAGCCACACTATTAAGGTATGATACAAAAAGCTGTACATATTTAATATTCAACCTGGTGATAAGTGGGAAAGTATACATTTGCTAAAACCATCACCATATCTGCATCATATACCTGTCCATTACCTTCAAATATTTCCTATCACCCTATTTGTTTGCTCATTTTTGTGTGAAAAGAACACTTAACTCTTAGCAAATTTTTCAGTATAAATTATAGTATTGTTAGCTATAGCTTTCTAGATATTGTGCATCTTGTATAATGAAACTCTGCACCCTTTAATATCTCCCTATTCCCCTCTCCTCTTGCCCCAGGAAACTAATACTCTGCTTCTATGAGTCTGACTACTTTAAATTCTCATATAAGTTATATTATAGTTGTATTTGTCCTTCTGTGTCTGGCTTATTTCACTTAGTATAATAATCTCTAGTTTTCTCCATGTTGTAGCAAATGGCAGGATTTCCTTCTTTTTTATGACTGAGCAGTGTTCTTTGTGGATATAAACCACATTTTCTTTATCTATTCACCTGTTGTTTCCATGTCTTGGCTATTGGGAATAATGTTACATACAGTGAGCATTAGAATGTTGGTATCTCTTCTAGATAATAATTTCATTTCCTTTGTATGAGTACCCAGAGGTGAGATTACTGGATCATATGGCAGTTCCATATTTAATATTTTGAGGAATCTCAATATGTTTTTCATAATGGTTGCTTCAAGGAAATAGAAAGAGAAACAGACTAAACCCAAAATCAGCAGAAAGAATGAGCCTAAATAGATAAAATAGGGAATATAAACCACAGGAAATTGGCAAAGCTAAGAGTCAGCTTTCTGAAAATATAAACAAAATGAGCAAATTCTTAGCTAGAAACAGAAGAAAAAAGACTCAAATAAATAAAGAGAAGAAATAATTCTACAACCAATGTGACAATTTTTTAAAGTTACAAGGAACTATTATGAACAGTTATATGTCAATAAATTGCATAACTGAAAAGAATCGGATAAATTCATGGAAATATACAACTGACCAAGACTGAATCAAGAAGAAATAGAAAGCCTTAACAGAACAAGTGCAAGTAAGAAGACAGAATCATTATTCAAAATACTAACAGCAAAGAAAGACACAGGACTAGATGAATTCACAAGTAAATTCTTTCAAACATTTAAAGAGGAGTTTAATACCAATCTATCTTAAACTCTTCCAAAAAATAAAAGTGGGAACACTTCCAAACTCACTCTGCGAAGTCAACATTAATCTGATAACAAATCTAGACAGAAATAAGAAAACAACAGGCCAAGATCCTCAATGAACATAGATGCAAAAATCCTGAATAAAATGCTAGCAATCTAAATTCAATTGAACATTAAAAGGATGATGCATCATCTGATAAAGGACTGATAACGAAAATTTACAAGGAACTCACACAACTCAACAAAAACAAAGCCAACAACCCAGTCAAAAAATGGGCAGAAGAGCTCAAAAGGCACTTCTCCAAAGAAGAAAAGCAAATGGCCAACAGATACATGAAAAAATGCTCAACATCACTTATAATCAAGGAAATGCAAATCAAAACCACTATGAGATACCACCTCACACCTGAGA
>PVIJ01007327.1:0-28506 GCA_004024925.1 Scalopus aquaticus | reverse complement strand
AGCAACAACAAATGCTGGAAAGGATGTGGAGAAAAAGGAACTCTTCTACACTGCTGGTGGGAATGTAAACTGGTCCAACCACTATGGAAAGCTGTATGGAGATTCCTCAAATTGCTAAACATGGAGCTCCCATACGAACCAGCAATCCCACTTTTGGGAATTTACCCAAAGGACACAAAAACACTAATCCGAAAGGATACATGCACCCGTATGTTCATTGCGGCAATATTCACAATAGCAAAGGTATGGAAGCAACCCAGATGTCCAAAAATAGATGATTGGATCCAGAAGATGTGGTACATATACACAATGGAGTACTATTCAGCATGGAAAGAAGATAAACACATGCAATTTGCAGCGACATGGATGGAATTAGAGGGAATCATACTCAGTGAAATAAGCCAGAAATAAAAAGAAAAATATCGAATGGTTTCACTTATAACAGGTCTATAGGGAGGCTGGGTGGGAGAGAGACAATCAGCGGTGGGGGGTGTGGGGGGAGGGGAGGATAAGGGCACAAAATGGAAGAGAGGAGAATACAGGGGACCATGGAGATGGATCACGGGTGAATTGGTGGTGGGCTGCCCAAGGGGAATACAAAATGTAAAAGACATAAATAACAATAAAAAAAATTACATTTTACTACTATTCCAAGGGGAAAAAAAAAAAGGATGATGTATCGTGATCTAGTGGGTTTTATCTCTCAGGTGCAGGGATGATTCAACATGTAATCAATGTGGTAAATCACATTAACAGAATGAAGAATAAAAACCACATGACCATCTCAATAAGGGTCAAAAAAAGCCCTTGCAAAACCCAACGCACTTTAATGATTTGATTTCTTAACAAATTATGAGCAGAAGAAACTTAACACAATAAAAACTATATATGAAAAACCTTCATCATATTGATGAAAAGCTCAAAGCTTTTCTTCTAAGGTCTAGAAAAAGGCAGGGATACTCATTCTTGCTATTTCTATTCAATAACACTGAGAAGTCATAGCTAGAGCAATTAGGCAAGAAAAAGAAATAAAACACATCCACACTGAAACACATCCAAATTGAAAAGGAAGAAGTAAAATTTTCTGTTTGCAGATGATGTGATCTTATGTTACCCTATTTGAGTTGTTCTCCTGACACTTATTCCATCTTTCCTTTTTTGCAATCATTTATCAGGGGTGTTGCCTCTCCCAGGGGATGATCAGTCTTTGAGGGAGGGACCAGGTCTCTTTCATCTATTTCCTCTATGATGGCTTCATGTCATCATCTTGCAGGTGCTTGGTACAAATGGAGAAGGAAAATGCTAGAGAACTTATGGTGTAAAGGGACTCCCTCACTTTAGCACTTTATAGTTTCCAAAATACTTACACATATTTGATCCTGTTGAATCTCATCAAATCTCTGGGAGATTCACTATGACTAACAGCTTTTGCTTCAAATAAAGATGTTTATATCTTCTTCAGGCATTATTTTCCTGGATCATGTCTAAATAAGGACTATAATAGTCCCTACCTCTTAAAGTTGCTATAAAATCTCAACAGAATAAAAATCTGATTTATGTAAGGACACTTATAACAGACATAGAATATGCTGCATATATTTGCTGTTATTACTTTGCATCACTAGTAATTTAATCTAGGATCAGAAGACAAGGGCCTAGATTTTCTGTTTCTAAATCCTGGGTCCCGTTCAGCACCCAGACCTCTGGCCTGACATGAACCAGTTCTGGATGGGTTACTTCCTGCTCTGGCTTCCATGTCCTCATCTGTATCACAGGCATTTAAAAGAGATATTTTCCAAGAGCATGGCCTGCAATGGTCTTCTATAGCCACTCCATGAAGAGAAATGTTCTGCCTTTCTGAATAGCTTCTCTTTTTCTTTCAATGTTCACCTCTTCCTTCCCAGAGAGGAGAAAAAGCCTTTTGCTCCTGAGGCCTGAAATCTTCACTTCTACTACTACGTTGTACAGAACTAACCTCGCTGCATGCACCTCTGAAACATTTACCTCATTTTCTCACAGTTATTTGCTGATAGGTCAGGTTCCCCTCCTTCTACCACTTCCTGATTTCCACTAAGACAGAGAAGGTAGTTTTTTATCCTTATGTACACAAGGCCTCATACAGTGTTAGTAATTGTGAACTGAATTTCTTGAGATCAGAGACTGAGGCTTAGTCATCTCAAGTGTGTCCAGCATATAAAAATGTGTTTATCACTTATTAAATGGAAATCCGGAACTACGGGCAATTTCCAAGGAAGTAAAGATTCATTATTTTTCTAATTTACTTATAAAGTTGAATTGTAATGGCTATCAAGAAGTACCATGTATACATGGGAGGAAGGGTTCTTGGAAAAGTTTAGATTCATGATAGTCATATTTCATGAAAGTCCATTTACTTTGCAAAAAAATGACAAGTCCTTGAAGTTCACAGTCATGTACTAGAAAGTGTTCTTAAAAGAATGCATCTAGTTATTACTCATAGCTGAATAATCACCCTCTGTGTGAGCACCTATAGGGACAGAAAAACACTAGTTTCTTAAGCAATACATTCAAATTTTAGATAGCTGTTCTAGAATCTGCTTCCTATATTAGTCTGTCATTATGAACAATCACTAAGAGGATCTTGTGAAAGAAGATGTTTTATATAAGGGCAAGTAAATAAAAAATACATGGTACAAAAGTTAATACATACATGAAAAATACGTGTGGATGGGGGCAGGAAGTGATCAGAGCAAATACAACAAAATTGATATTCATTCATTCCTTTATCAAACAGTATTAAGGTCCTATATCAGTCGATATTGAAGGAATAAAGTATATAAGCATCTGTGGTTAGATTAATGTGATGAAATTCGGCTGAATGTCATTTATTTTCTCCATATACCATATTATCTGACATAGACTTATATTGGTAATAAAATCCTATAAGGCTTACAAAATCTTATACTGAATGCACATGAAAAAGATCCCTTATTTCTTGAATTTTAGAGATCTTAGAAAAGGTGTTATAGCAATAGTTCTTCTCAGGAAGAAGATGCTGACCTTCTGTTGAGGAATAAATTATCAATTATGCCAAGGTGAGTATGACATGTCTGTAAGGAATTGTAAGGGAGCAAAAATCTGCCACTTGAAAATATGTCGTTATGGCAAAAGGTTTATTTCATGAGAAGGGCTTTGAAGGCTAGGTTGAGGTCAAACATTTGTGAAATATATTTATGTCCGTAAATAAGCTCTCACCCTAAGGGTATCTCCCTCACTCTTCCTGGTAAGACCTACTCTCCTCATCTTTTCTCAAAGGAGAAAGGCAACATCAAAGTCCCCAAAAAACAAACTGCTCCAGATATTTGGTGAAATTATTACGAACAAGAAGTTTAGTTCATCAAAAGCAGCAACTGGTTATTCCTCAAGTAGCTGCTTCTTCATTGTTCAGTTGCCTTTTAAAGGAACTGAATTGGTATGCACATGTTCATCCACTCCCACCAATGATAAGAATAGGCCTCATACATTACAGATTTATGTCCTCCCTGCAATATATCTCTGAATGATGAGCACCATCTCTTTCATGAAATGCCTAGAAAGCAACCCTGTGATTTATGCCAGGGCCATTTTACCTGGGGCAACAACAAAATTTAGGAAGGTAGTCTGTTGACACAGGCTGTAGCTGTCTCAGTTGAAACTCCCTGAAAATCAGTAAGTCTCTTGGAGGAACAGTATGTCCTGCATGAACTCCATCCACCGATGTTTTATGGACTGGGCCCCACCTCCATGCCCAAGAGTCCATGCATTGAGGATTACAATTCCCATAATGCCATGAATCTGCTATGACTCTTCATTTCCTGAGGGGAGGTTTGCTGGGAACTAAGTGTGGAGTTAAGCAGCCATGTTTGATATAAAACTGAAAACACGTGAACGTGTGCTCTCTTGGCTTCTCTTGTTTTTAGTGAGTACCCAGGGTCTCTGCCCAGATGGCATTCCCAGTAAGACATAGTGGCCAATTAATCCTTCTCTCTCTGTGTTCTCCCTCTGCTCATTTCCCTTTCAAATAAGCTTTTAGTAGCTTTTTTTCTGTGTGCCTGCTCTTGTGTCTTGTCCTGAGTCTTTAAGCACAGGTGAGTATTTACACCCAGGTCACCCCATTTCCCCTTGGGGTTCCCTGGTAACAAACCTATTATCCAAATTAAAAATTCACCAGAAATGGGCTTCAACTAAATATTCTTCTTAGCCCATGACTGGCAACTTTGAAATTGAATTTTACTTGTCCTTACCGGAGTGGATAAAACTTCCCAAGATCTTAGTTAGCTGCTTTAGTAAGCTTTGCAAGCAGTGTTTTCACAGCCATTTGATGTCGATAACAATATGTTTCCTGGCAGAGAGAACTTTGGAGACAACATGGATTGTCTCGGGAGAGGCATGTTTGCCTGAGTCTGATGAGATTAGTAACGTTATCTATATTTCCACAGAATTATTTACTGACAACCAGTCTACCTCAAACTCTCACAAAACTTCTGCCACTTCAGGTCCATGCCTCTTCTCTTTATTAGGACAAGATGCAGGGGTGGCTGTGGCGAAGTCATAGCAAATAAGCTTTGTATACACAAGGGCCAGCAAAACTCAAAGGCTTATTTGTTAAGATCTGCTTGAAAATTGCTCTTTTTGTATATGAAGTGGCTTTTTTTATCCTTTGGCACTTTTCTGCTTCAATTGCTTTATTAGAAAATGATTAATATAATAATTCACTCATACTTGCATGGGAAAGCTCTCAGCCTGCTGGAAATTAAATAACTATTTCTTATTGATGGCATTTCCTTTGGAATGAAAGTTCTGGAAATGGATGTCCCTGGGAGGGTTCTAACTCATAAGAGTTGAAGAGAGTATTAATTGCCCTTTTTGCTATTTATAATAACAATGTCACTAAGACTGAACAAGTCGTCCATAAAAGTAATGAGGAACAACCGTAAATGGTGTCGACTCTGTGAAGAAGGTCTAGAGAGAACCAAGATACAAAGATCAAATCTATTTCTCTAAAGCCAGGATGGATGGTCTTTTTGCTCAGATTCTCGGAAATTGATTTGCACTGTGAAACAGCAGAACACCTGACACTTGAAATAAATCTACTATTAAGTTAAGTTGTTTTGTTGGTTGTTCTGCTAGCAAGCTTTTAGCCTCTTGCTTTCTTCCCTAGATGCAAACATGAAATTTCCTTTGCTGAGACTAGCATGCACTCTGTAAGAAACAAAGTGCATTGATTCTATTCTTTGCCATCACCCAGCAGGTTTGGATATGTCGCCTAACCAGCCTCTGTGCCTCACCTGTGAAATGGGATTCTCATTCCTGAACATATCCACCCCATCATGTTATTGTGAGGATCAAATAAAATAACAGGGATAAAAAGTGATCTTAATTAGAAAATACTGAGCTCCTAAGTCAGTAGAATTATGTCTAGAATGTACCACTGTTGTGTAGCGAAGGAAATTTTTTCCCTTTTTTTCTATTATGTTCAATGCCTGGAACACTTGAATCAAATGGATAAAATATTAGCAAGCGTAAAAGCAGTTTTAATTATATACGTCTGCAGTTTGCATGGGCAAGTCAAAAATAAACGTGGTGGAAGGAGGTAGCTTAGCCAGCCGACATGAATATACCATCTATAGCATCTCAGGACAAATAAAGGAAAAGGGTGTTTGGGTTTCCAGTGGGGAGAATGCAAGTTGTAAGGAGGTGAAGAAATATATGGTAAATAGGGTTGCCTTTTCATGGAGTTAAGAGTCTGCCAGGTGATGAGATGTTTCAGAAGTAACTGATGAGACATTTTTACAAATGGAAGTTTCCTTTTATAATGTAAACTGTGTTTGCAAAGGGGAAAATTCATACTCTTATTTTTGGGAAAAGGAAATCCTGGTATCTCCTGGCTCTCAATGTCATCGGCTCAAAATAATTCCTATGCCAAAAAGGCACATTTTGGGGTAGCATGTTCTGGTACCCTTTGTCAAGGTGCAAAGGAAATCATTGCACACCCTTCTGGGATCTACTTGGGCTGGATGAGTAATCAAAACAGTATCAGATGAATTAGCAAAGGAAAAACAATCAATTTAATAACATCCATGTGAAGAATTTACATTGTTAAAAGTTCTAAAGAATACTGGAGAGGAAGAGGGATATTTATCCCGCATTTTGGGACTTGGGGTGTCAAGGAGAGAGAGGAGACTTCACATGACAGACAAAGAAGGGGGATTACCTCCTTCTTACTCTGAGAGTAAATATAAAAAGAACATGCTTACTGATAAACCTACAACTGGATGAGACCCTCCAAACAGCATCTTCTAGGTTATATAAAAGGGGAACTTCTCTGATTAGGAAAATGCAGAATTTTGGGATTTGATGTTCTTGGATTAGAGTGGGGTGAAGAATGTAGGTTAAAAACAGAACCGTCTAGTCTTCAGGGCTCCAACTGCTCTCAATGACCTGCATTCTTTAAGTCATGATAATAGGCTTCCCAAGGCCACAGGGCCCTTATTAACCTCTAGTTCCCATTCCAAGGCTACTAGGGACCCAATCTGGACATATTGAGAAAGACCTGCCTGACCTTCTGGGGGAGACTGATTCCATGCCTGTAACAGAGATGGCTCCATGAAAAGGGGAGGTTCCATGTTCCTTGATCCACCAAATGAGGGACAGAGCCAAACCACCAGGTGAAGCTGTGTAACACTGAAAGCAGGTGGGTTCTGGGGAACATGAATAGAGAGAAATATATGGAGAAGGAGGGCAGGGAATAGAAAGAAACATATGGAGAAGAAGGGCATGCTGGCTTCTCGCCTCTGGACTTGCACCAGGGACTTGGTGACGTGGAGGAGACTCATGGAGCAGAGACTTGTAGAGACACTTGGAAGAGACACATGGGTGAGAGATTCATGGAAGGCTGACCATGCGGTATTATCTTGATTTCCACTTTGATTTTGCTCCTTTCATCCATGTTTTCCTGGCCTCTTTGGCCCCTTTTCTATGGTTCCCTGCCAGAAGGTGCCTTAAGCTTGTGGCAACCTCAGGCCTCAGAGGCCCTGCTTTGGGCCAACCTTGTTTGACTGGGCACTTAAGCATGAGGGAATGGGTAACTATGGGTGTTTATTGGAAACTATTGTCCTTCTCACTCTCTTGGCTTTGGAATTGCACCAGGGACTTGGGGGACTTGGAGGAGACATGTGGAAAAGACACACATAGAGATGCTTGGGAGAGACACGTGGGTGAGAGTCACTTGGGGAGGTTGACAATGGCTGCTGACACTTTGACTTGTACTTTGAGTTTGCTCTTTTTGTTCCAAATTTCTGGGACCGGCTTCAGAACTTCTTTGCTGTGGTAGCCTGCCAGCAGATGCCTTAGACTTGTGGCAACCTTTCAGGTCTCAACTGCCCTATCAGGCCAACCTTGTTTGGCTGGACATTTACCCATAAGGGGATGGGTATTGGGTGTTTTATTGGAAAACTATTATCCTTTCTTCTCTCTCAAAGCACACAAATTATATTAATGTTCTTTCACATTGAGAGTCTCCTTTGTCTGAATGAGCACAGATGGCCAGACCCTTTTAGAGCATACTAGTTTGGGGGTCTTGGGTTACCCCTCAGTGGCAGGCGAACACTTTATCTTCTGGATGTGCCAAGAAAAAAAGAAAGTTAGAGTAACATAAGCCAGAGATACAGAACCCACGTCTGTGCCATAGACACACTGACTTCCAAAAGCAGCACAGCAAACTTTGTCTCCCATGAACCCTTATAAAGGACGTCATTGTGAGCAATGTCAATATCTCTCCAATAAGTAAAAAGCCTTGACTGTACCTCGTCAACGTCAATAAAAATGATTTTTTATTTTATTTTTTAAAAGATTTTATTTATTTATACACACAAGCTGGGGTACAGGCCAGAGGTGTGGGGCGGCGAGAGGGCTCACCAGAGACAGAGTGGGGAGCAGAACAGGCAGATCAGAAGTACACTGCTGAGGGGAGCAGCAGGAGAGGTCCGCTGCACTATGTGGGATTCTCCCCGGCTAGGCGTCGAACTCGCATCGCGCGCTGCCAAAGGCTCCACAGCGCAGCGCTCAACTGCTGCACCACTAGGGAGGCCCCAATAAAGGTGATTCTATGAGTGGCCAAAACTAGGCTTTAAATCAGAAGTTTGGTAACCCAGGTCCCTGCAGACTCTCCAAACCCTCACCAGCCCGAACCTTTGACACTGTATGTGATTTCTTTTTAACTTGGGTTTTCATGCCTGAGAAAATAAGAGTACTATTCTTTACCTTGACAGGGCTGCTGAAGAAAAAGTTCAAAATAATTAGTAATAATAGGTTTCCCATAAATGTAGGCTCCCTTCCCCCACTGTGAATGCCCGGCAAACCTGGGGTGAGCCATGGAGTCCAGGTCCTAAATGAGAGGCTGCAGAGTATAACTTGTCTGACCAAAATACTGAGTATACAGTGAATAGATCTTTTGTGAATCAAGCCCTTAATCCAAAATTAGGTTTCCTGCCCACATCCTTCAGACCCAACATCTCCTTAATGAGCCCATTACATTAAGAGTTAATTTATAACAAGTAGCTTGGTAGCCCAGTGATTTGCTCTACCCTCTTTTCATCTACTCAGCAAGACTACAGGCATTAACTACATGAATACATTCTGTGTGTTGTAAAGAAAGAAAAAACTGTACCCCTGGATACTTATCTCTTCAAGGAAGCCTCAGACCTCAGCAACAACAAAGCTTTGGTGTGCGGGGACCCCCTCTGTGTTCATGAATTTCAGATGCCTGTAAGAAATTATGTGTTTTGCTGGACCCTTGCTGGGATCAATCAGCCCCTCAGTGGTTGGTGCCAATTAAGAGCTAGTGTGATGCAAAGAGGATATTTTAAACACTGTTTGACACCAAGTACTTCTCTGTCCTCCTCCCATCTCCGCCCCCCTTTCTTGCTCCTCTCTCTTCCACCAAGTACCTTTTCCATCATTTTCTTCTCTCACCATAACTTAGCTCTGAAAGTCAAGGAATGGCATGAGAGTATCTAATCTGTCTCTTTTCTAAAGAGAGATATTGTTTAAATAAGTGATCTCCATCATCTCACTTAATCTCCAGCAACCTGGTGTAGAATGTCAGACAAGCAGAGTTTATCACTGCCTCAGTCTCCTGTCTCCCTTCGTCTTTTTGGAGTCCCAATTCCTTCTCCACAAAGCTCCCAAAGTTACCTTCTGAAAATCAAATTAAATCTGTCAATCCTCTGCTTAAAATAAGTCCCCAACTCTTCTTAATTGCCCAGAGGAGAAAACCTTGGAAGGGCTGATTCCTACCCTCCTCCTCAGTTTCAATTTTCCACACTCCTTCTCTTTTCCCATCCATTCTTACAGTTTTCTGAATACACTATGCTTCTTCCAACTTTCCTATTCTTCCCTGTCCCTGAACCACATACACTTCCCTGGCCATCCCATTAGCTAATTCATATCCATCCTTTAAGATTCAGCTCAAATATCTCCCTGTTCATGAAGCTTTACCCCAAATCTGTCAAGATGACTAAGGCGCCCTGATGCTATCTCTCTTCCATGGGACTCGTGCTTGTTTCTAGCATGGCAACCTTCAGCATGCCAGTCAGCTTGTCTATCAAACTCCCATCTCCAATAAGACTGAATGAGCCTTGAGAGCAAGTGTTGGCTTCCTGTATCTCTGTCTTCTTGCATCTGGAAGAGTATCCTTTACACAGTAAGCCATGACTTTTCAACCTGAACACTTGTCATAGTCACCTGGACATGTATGTTCACATTGCAGATTCTCCAGACTTATCTTGGACCTAATAAATAAGTGTATGTGTTGGGGGTAGAGCTTAGATTTGTGTTTTGTTGCAACATCACTCATGATGTCCAGACCTGGTAAAAATAATGTGATAAGGTAGGTGCAAATTTTTTTTAAAGATTTATTTTTTATTTATACACACAAGCTGGGGTACAGGCCAGAGGCATGGGGTGGCGAGAGGGTTCACCAGAGCAAGAGCAGGGAGCAGAACAGACAGATCAGAAATACACTGCTGAGGGGAGCAGCGGGCAAGGCAGGAGAGGTCTGCTGTGCCATGTGGGATTCCCCCCGGCCCGGCGTCCAACTCGCGTCGCTGCTGCCCACGACAGCTCCACAGCGCAGCGCTTAACCGCTGCGCCACCGGGGAGGCCCGGTAGGTGCAAATATTTAATGACCCCATTGTAAAGATGTTGAAAAATTAGGAATTGGACCCATATTGCACAAAGAAGGCTTCTGGGGAAATATTACTACAAAAGGGTATAAAAAAAAGCCTTTCTTGGACTGGAGTCATTTGTTTATATGTTGATCACTTCAATCACTTGCATAGATTTTGAGGGCACTGAGACTTCTTGTTTATTTTTGGAACTTAATAAAATCCCACCCAGGCTTCTCAATATTTGTAGAAGTATAATAGCATGGTACAAATGAGAAAGCACTGTACTGAGCATTGGAGTCTTTAGTTCTAAGCCTGGCATTGATGACTGCTTATTCTAGCATAAGAATTCCCTTGGGCCTTAGATTCCCTATCTACACAATGAAATAGACTATATGACCAAAGGTTGCATTCAACTCTAACACTTCTTTATCAAATGCGTGCAGGGGAACTAGTGTCTCAATCTTGGTTTATTGCTAGATGAAAGATCTTCACTATTGGGCCTCCCTGGTGGTGCATCGAATTAAGTCTCAGCACTATGAAGTTATCCGCAGCCACTGCAGCATGAGTTCAATCCCTGGCCAGGGAGCTTCCCACATGGTGCAACAGACCTTTCCTGTCTTGCCCGCTGCTCCCCTCAGCAGTGTACTTCAGTAGAGCTGCCTGTTCTGCACCCCACTCTGGTAAATCCTCTCACCACCCCACACCTCTGGCCTACACCCCAGTTCTTGTATGCATAAATAAATAAATCTTTTTTTTAAAAAACGATCTTCACTATGAGTAGGCCAGATAGTCACTGAGGCCCAAAATAAACATGACATCACTACAGAGTATTTTTTAATTAATACTGAATATGACCCAAATGGAGCAGTGCCGTTTTTGTTTTTGTGAACAACAAACGAGATCAGTCCTAAGCACCTCCACGGCTTGCCTGAGATGCTCTTCATGACATTTATTTATTTATTTATTTATTTATTTTTAAAGATTTATTTTTTATTTATACATACAAGCTGGGGTACAGGTCAGAGGCATGGGGCGGCGAGAGGGTTCATCAGAGCTAGAGCAGGGAGCAGAACAGGCAGATCAGAAATACACTGCTGAGGGGAGCAGCGGGCGAGGCAGGAGAGGTCTGCCGCACCATGTGGGATTCTCACTGGCTGGGCGTCGAACTGGTGTCTCCGCTGCCAACAGCAACACAGCGCAGCGCTTAACCGCTGCGCCACCGGGGAGGCGCTCTTCTTGACATTTAGATCCCAGAAAAGATCTCCCACTCTTGATCACACAGATCTCCAATTAAGAACTGATTCCCCCATGAGGGTAACAGCATGCTGGGGACGTGGAGGAAAGGCACGGGGTTCTCTGACACCCAGCCAGGAATAACAATAACCTATACATCCAGGGAGATGCACAAATCAGAGACAGGTCAATTATCTCAACTGATTTTCAAAACTTACAAGAGGAAAAAAAACAAGCATTAATACAT
The DNA here is from genome assembly GCA_004024925.1 of Scalopus aquaticus. Classification (NCBI taxonomy): domain Eukaryota; kingdom Metazoa; phylum Chordata; class Mammalia; order Eulipotyphla; family Talpidae; genus Scalopus; species Scalopus aquaticus. The sequence goes on along the minus strand of PVIJ01007327.1, from coordinate 16,839 downwards.
CTACTCTATAGGTTGAGAAACTGAGACTCATTGCTTTTGAAGAATTTCTGTATATACGTGCAGCACTTAACGGGCAGAGATGGGCAGAGATGTGAAGCTAATGTTTCTGGTCCCAAGTGTAGTGCTCTCTTTGTTACATCATGTTACATCTTATTATTATCTTCTTTGTTGTATTCTAATAAAAATTCTGACAGGTGAAAGGGCACATATTTCCATTTCTGTTTCATAGAGCAGGAAATTGAAGCTCAAAGACATTTTTCAGTTTCACAGTAAATAACCGTGATTTCCAGTGTGTTTATTACTATATCTCTAGTGGGTCCTTTGTTTGTTTAAAATGTATTTTATTAAATGGTACTATACTACCCCACCAGAGAGGCAGAGCAGGCTGGCACTGCAATCTCTAGTTTTCTAATAAGGAAACTGAGTTCTAGAGAGGAATAATGGAGGAATTTATTCAAAACAATTTTATGAGTTTGGGTTGGTAAAAGAATGATCTTTCCAATAATTGGAGTGGGTCTTAATAGGAATAGTCCCATCACAGAACCAAAAGTCTTCTCAGAGATATGGTCCAGGGGACTATGAAAGGAAAAGTATTGACTTACGTGTCCACTAAGCTCCTTCCTGGCTACAAGTGTACGTGATTCTCTGATTTTCCCCAAGTCTGACAGTTAGGATAGAATCAGTCAGGATGAGAACCAAGTCCTCCAATCCCACTTTATCCTGTATCTCTTTCACTCATTCAGCATCTTTGACCTCCAAGATTTCAGAATCCAGTTGTGTGAGGTAGAGCTATCATTTGAATATTAGTCAGAGGGAGAAGATCTTCCTCTAGGTTTACAGAGTCTAATATTGATGTACTGTCCATTCAACAAGTAATAAGTATTAAACATCAGGTGGATTTCTTGGACAGTATAAATGATAGCAAAATCTTGGCCTCCCTTGGTGGTGCAGAGATTGGGAGCTGCACTGTAGAGCTGTCGGCAGCCGTGATGCAAGTTCGACGCCCGGCCGGGGAGATTCCCACATGGCATGGCAGACCTCTCCTGCCTTGCCCGCTGCTCCCCTCAGCAGTGTATTTCTGATCTGCCTGTTCTGCTCCCAACTCTGTCTCTGGTGAACCCTCTTGCCGCCCCATGCCTCTGGCCTGTACCCCAGCATTGTATGCATAAATAAATCTTAAAGAAAACGATAGCAAAATCTTGAATGTATCTTTAATGTACAGTCTGGACCTGGATTCCAGTTCTGACTTCCCCCAAATCCCTGTGAAAAGTTACTTTCCATCTGATAATATTAAGCAGCTTCCTTTGTATAGTGTGATGTTGGACCAGAGCCTCTTGCAAGCTTAGCAACTATGTTATAGGACAAGTACATCTTAGCTACCAGTCATGACAAAGCTGAATAGCAGAGTCTGGGAATAACCAGCTTACCCTGGGACTGGGTTGAGAACGCCAGGCTCATCAGCAATATTGGCTAACTCTCTTTACCAGTTCTTAATTCACTTGAGGTTGCAAAGTAAAATAGCCTAGAAATAATGAAACCAGAAAGTCCCCGATGTCTCTTATTTCCTAAATTATAATGTGCCTTTGAGCTCCATCCCTCCATCTCAGGTCTGATATCAGCATCTCTAGTGTCTTTCTTACCCTGGCCCATCTCAATTTTTCATTTCTAACTGCTCTATCCTCCATCTCCCATTCATATCCCCCCTGCTGATGTTCTTGCCATCTCTTGACTGACAATCAATTTTCCTACCTGTCATTATCAATTCTGTTCATTAACTTTCCCAACTGCCTGAGCTGAGGCTCTAGACACCAAAAAGCATCTCTGAAAAAAATGATTTCCCATGCGGAATAATTGAAACTTCTTGCCCATCTAGACAACCTTTTGTATGAAGCTCTCAGAGCCATTTATAAATGTCAGTGAAAACATACACTTACACCAGGGAGGCAAACTTTGTCATTTCAGCACAACCATATGAAAAGTGAAGGAAAAAACAGTACACAATTAGCTTTTTCCATGTGGTTCTCAGAACACAAAAGCAGTCTGATTTTTAAAATTTTATTGACTTGTCAGTTGCTTGTAGTTCTTTTAGATGTGACCCCTTGGACCTCCCTGGTGGCGCAACAGGTCAAGTCACAGCATTATAAAGCTATCCAGAGCCACTGCAGCAGGAGTTTGATCCCCCGCCAGGGAGCTTCCCATATGGCCCAGCAGACCTCTCCTGTCTCGCCCGTTGCTCCCCTCAGCAGTGTATTTCAGTGAATCTGCCTATTCTGCACCCCACTCTGTCTCTGGTGAATCCTCTCGCCCCCCACATTTCTGGCATTATATGCATAAATAAATAAATCTTTTTTAAAAATAGATGTGACCCCAGAAAAGGTTAATACTAGGAACAATGACATAGAGATAAGAATCATAGAGACACCCACCAACCCACCTTGTGGCTTCTCCGTGGAATTTCATGGACTACTGAGGTGCTAAGACTTGATGTGAACCTATGGTGAAGAACCCATGCTCTAGTATCAGACTAGCTGGATTTAATGGTTATGACAATAACAAAATCCATTTAGAAGATCCTTTATTATTTACAAAGTATTCTCACACGTTGTCTTGCTTTCATTTGCTCCTTTCTCCATTTGGAATACTGGTCCCTTGGGTATTTACTTGACTTGCTTCTTTACCTTCTCCTGGCAATTGTTCAAATGTCATCTTTCCTAACAGTCTTAAGCAAATTGTACTTGTACTTACTCCACCCGGCACTCTCTCCATGACACAATTTTTCCCCCATGACACCCCTCACCATCTAACTTCCTATACATTTTACCTACAGAATGTAAGTTCTCTGGGGACCAGGATCTTTGTTTTTTTTACTTCTGTATTCCCAAGTCTTGACTCTGAAATATAGTAGTTGCTTAGTTAACTTGTGTTGAAGGAATAAAGGCATAAATCAGTGTATTTGATCCTCTCAACATCCTTGAGGAGCAGACTTCAACATTATCACTATTTTGCAGTTGAATCAATGGAAGCTTGATGAGGTCAAATGGCCCTGTCAAGGGCTCAGTGGGGGAGACCCAGCTCTCTTCACATGACCTTACTCTGTGCTCACCAGAGATTTATTTCAAAATAGACACAATAAAGAACCCTCCCATTGAGGGAGAAGCACTAAGAAACTTCATGCTCAACTCTGTGTTCCTACACCTGTAATAGGTCTTTCTCACCTGACCTCCAGGGAGGTGAGTTCCCAGGCACCCACAGTATTTGATGAGGGCCTGCAGGTATAATCATCCCATTAAAGCAGAACAAATAAAAGGAAGGATAAAATGATTGCCAAGTCAACAAACCTTATAGGCCAGCCAGAGTAAAGTCAACACAGTAATTGTTCTTCCTAGAAAAGAAAAACACAGGGACTAAGTACTTTTGCCTAGCTCTTCTCTCTCTCTAATGCAAAGCCTAGTTTCCTAGCTAGCTGCAGAGCAGATCACCTGCATTGACAGTTTTCTCACCCCCTACCCACTCCCTGCTTCTGCTATTTACAGACATGGCTCATTACTCTTCACTAAAATTCATTGTCCACACATTTGACACTTGACAAAGATACTTGAAAATGCTCTGCAAATTGATCTACTCAAATATTTTTGGAGCTAAATTAAGGCAATTTGTACTTCCTCTGCTCCACAGCAACAACCCAAGAGAGGAAATCATTGATAAGAGGACAATTATGTTTTTCTGAGAAAGGTAAGAAGTCTCGCGGGAGGGAGGCAATTCAAAATCTTGGTAGTTTTGGTTATAATGATAAAATTACATATATATATATATATATATATATATATATAATTTATACTGCTTTACTGTTTACAAAGAACATTCACTCACATTATCTATAGGATTTATAATACCTTATGAGGAAGTTGAGGATCTCACTATCATTTCATACAAGAGAGAACTCATTATTCAGACTCAGGACTTTCCTAAGGTCACACCCTGGAAAGTGAAAGAGCAAAAATTTGAATCCTGAATGACATGCCAGTTAGAATGGCAGTAGTTTAAGAGTGGGCCACTTTATCTACTGGCAGGATGTGTGTATATGTGTAGGGGTAGAGTATAGAAAAGAGAAAGGAAGGGTGGTTTTCTCCTTCTACCTTTCAAGTTTTCTTTCTTTTCTCTCTTCCCTAGCTCCACTGTCCCCAGAAAGGTACTCCCCAACATCAGGGAGTATTCAGAAGTCGCCAGACTACTGTCTCCACTAAGGTGGTTGCAGATAGACTTTGCAATTCCACAAGTGCCTGCTTTGCCTCGAATGCAGGACTTAGGTATGATAGACACCCAGAATCCACAGGGATCCTTTGCTCTGAACCTCGGGTCTTCACCACCTTCCTCAGGGACACTGGACAGAACCAGATAAAAATACAAGTATGGTGTCTCTCCCAGTTCGATACACACATCAACATTCAACACCCATTAGTAGTTATTCCTGATCTCCCATTCACCACTGTGTCACATCCGAGATGTTCATTACAGATTTTCCCTGGTGCCTCTGAGATGCCAAGAACCTCAGAAAGGGAGAGTTTGACTCAGATTCTGTAATCTGGAAAAGAGCCCCCACTGGGCAAATGTTCTTTCTGTAGAGGGAGCTCTGTAGTTCACACGTGCCTTCTCAGTCATGCTCGCACACCCTGCTGCAGAGGTACAATCATTCCCATTTTAGATCTATGAGAGTTCAGCCCTTCGGATGGGAACTCGCTCTCAAAGTGACACAGTCACTGGAGTTTGTATATATCAACCTCTGGACTTCCCTAAATGCTTCCTATTTCACACATTTGTCCCTTACTCAGGCTGGAGGCTTGCTCAAGTTCACACAACAATCTGGGCGTCACCACTAGGTCTTTTTGACTGTAAAACAGTTGTTCTAAAACCTACAGGAAAGGAGCGAGGTGGAAGCCACACTCCCCTTTTTGCCCCCATGCAGAAAGCAAGAGAAATGGCAGCTAAAATGCAAAAAGGCACTTCTTAGGAATTCATTTGGTGCTCCCACCCTTATTCCTGATGAAATTACTCCCTGGTGCAAGCTCTTTAAAGACTTTTCTCTCCACTCCTTTCTGCACTGTGGAGTAATTGTATGTCGTCAAAAACCTAGGAATAGTCAAGATTGCAAAATTCTTGCTGTGCTCTTGGCAAAATCATTACTCACCAGCCAATGTTTAAAAATCAAAATGCTCCCCTTAAGTGCCATTACACACAAATATTTATCAACGCTATGCTAGAATCTTAGCTGACTAAGATTGGGTGTTTGTGGGTGTGCGTGTGTATGCATAATTAGAAGCCGGTTTTCAAAGAGTACAAGATGACTTGCTGAAGCTGTGGCCTTCAGATACAGACCTACAGGCAAAGGGATTTCGCATGTCTATTTCTTAGCAAAATATTCAAAATCTTGGAAGTTTTGCCTGAACATAACCAGGGAATTTCTGTTGCTTTGCTCTTTGCATGTGTCAAGAGAAGTTTTATTTGTGATAAAACAAATGGAAGACAACTGGGAATGATGAAAATGGATGTGAAAAGAAAAATATCTGCTCTGCATCACAAAAGCTGATGGGTAGATCATTTTATATACTCCTACTGAGTTTGAGGAAAATGAGACTTTGAATCTCTGTCTTCAATTTGCCCCCACACACTGCTGCTAGAGTTAGCATCTCCTGATTCAAGTTTGCACTTAATTGTAACTTAGGTCAAGTTCCTATAAGCTGAACCTGAAGCTGGGATTCTTGGTCCAGTGATTTTGGGGGTGGCTGGGGGGATGCTCTCTGGATTAAAGGAGTAAGAAAGGCAGGACAAGGAAGGGCAAAATTTAGTTTCACTGGAGATTTGGTGGTTGGTGAATGATACAAATGTCAAAGTGGGAAGCCATACTCCCCAAATTATACAGTTTTGTAAAAAAAATAGTAAATCAATAAAATTTGATTTAAAGGGAAAAAAAGATCAGTTGGATCCAACCTAGGGGTGCACAAACCCCCCACAGTCAGTCACACATGAGGTATGAGAGCAGCCTTTGCCTCCCGTGTCCATCAGTCAGCGACTGTGTCTGCCTCAAGGGATGCTCCTACTTGCAGATAGTGACTCAGCTGAGTGTTGTGGTCAATACCCAGCAGCGGGGGACACGAGCTTGGGTGGCAGATGCTATTGGGTCCCCTACAGTACTTGTTATTCGTTCTTACCTGAAACTCATATTTCCTTCTGCAGAAAAATGTACAAACTTTTCAAGATGGAATTTGGGACTTTCTATGTGCTGGTCTTAATCTCATGGTTCTGGAACAGAATTATTAAATACTACAGCCAGCTGACAATGTCTAAGAATGTGTTGAAACTTCCTTCTGAGTAGACCTGTGGACAGATTACTCACACACTGCCGATGGCTTCCCAGATTCGTTCCTTGGCAGTCCTCCTGCAAGTCCCAATTTGCCCCCAGCCTTACCTCCTCTCACCTCTTCTCACAAAGCCTGACCTTTGCCACATGCTACCTGCTGGTTATCTCTCAAAGATGTTGTATTCTTTCACCAGGACACTTGTTATCATTTGAGATGGAGCATAGAAAACTGAGATTCTTTCCAATCCACCCCTCAATAATACTGGCACTGTTGTCTGAAAGCCCAACTGTAATCATCTTGGGTACTTCTTTAAAGCTTCCCAAGGATTTTCTCCAGGAGAACCAAATCTTAAATCCCTATCATGGAACTTACTTGGCTTGCTTTTCTATCCTTGTCCTCTAGTTCTGACATCTAACCCTTGTTCAAATGGGAAATCTGCTTTAAAGTCTTTCCCAGGCCATCTAAATCTCCTGTTCCCCTGTAGTGCTGTGTTCGTACCTTTTCTTAAGACTGGCTTTAGGGTCTCCCTGGTGGTGCAATGGGTTAAGTCTCAGCACTATCAAGCTATGCCAGCCACTGTGGCATGAGTTCAATCCCCGGTCAGGGAGCTTCCCACATGGTGCAGCAGACCTCTCCTGTCTCACCCGCTGCTCAGCAGTGGATCTAAGTAAATCCTCCTGTTCTGCTCCCTACTCTGCCTCTGGTGAATCCTCTCACACCCCACACCTCTGGTCTACACCCTTGTTCTTGTATGTATAAATAAATAAAGACTGGCTTTAGTCTGCTGTGGACTGTAGCCTGCTGTGTAGGGGCCTGCCTCCACCGTCCGATTGTGAGCTGCCTGAAAGCAGTGTCCTCTATTACCTGGCAGCTAGTTGGGTACATTGCACATGACAGTGCAAGTATACTGAATGGAAGAAAAAAATGTTCCTCTAAAGGATGGGTTCCTGGGACAGGCTTCACAGACATGGCAAATCTTCCACAGAATTTGAAAAGACTTTGAAGATAGCATAGTAACAGCAACAGCAACAACAAATGCTAAGACTAATGGAATACTCGTTATGTCAGAATTGGTGTTCAACGTTCTGCATTAATACACTCATTTAACCATATTAGGCAGGTACTGTTTAGTCATCATTTACCTAGATCATATCATGGAGGTTATGGGAGCTGTTCACGATGGCACAGCTAGTAAGTGCTGGAGTCAGGGTGCCCAGGCTAGACTCTGCGCCTCAATTCCAAATCCAAAACACTAAATAATCAGTGATGGAAATATTGCTATAGCCCTCACATTTGGAGTCATTCACCCAAGCGGTGGGCAACATATTGAAAAATAATCATGATACTTTTGTTGAGTAACAATGAAAAACCATCTGGTTGTCAATGTCTTTTTTTCAAAGGGGCCAAAAGGAAATGACTAGAATGAGAACAAAGAAAGGAGGCTTTTCAAATTGATTTTACCTTACATATTTAGTTGTTTTTTGTTTTTGTTTTTGTTTTTAGGAAGTCTCAGCAGTGGACTAGAAAGAGTACTTTTGGTTTCATTGCCAATCAAATGAAAATTGCCTGTTCTGTTTACCTCAGAATACATTTGAATGGGTTCCCCACTCAGATATAAACTCCACAAACACAGATACTGTATCCAACTATTCATCACAGCGTCCCGAAATTCTAACACAGCACCAAGCACATAATAAGCCTTGATAGGTACTCATTCTCTGAGGGAATGGTAGAGTGGGCCATTGAGGTAATGCAGGAATTCTCCAAGAGTGGTTGAGGAAATATCTCAGGAACTTGTTTAAAGTGAAGATTCCTGGGTGCAAAGACACTCCTTCTACACACAGTGAGATCTTTGCTATACAAGTGTCTGAAATTTTTGTTCAAACTTAATTAAATTCATTTCAGATGGAGTTCTTGACTCTCTCCACTTTCCCTTTAATCATCTTTACATTCCTCTCGGCTTCCTTTCCCTCCTATGTTATTTGTAGTTTCTGGCTCATAGTAAGGCCTGATGAACAGAAACAAATGAAATCCTATCCTTCCCCAAGGATCTCATAATCTGACAAAAAGGAAACAGTAGCTTACATTTGGATGTAACAAGCCACAGAGCATAAAATATAAAATATAAAATATTTCACTCCTTCAACTTATCAGGGTGAAGAAAGTGGTTCCCTCTTTGGGTTGAATTTTTAAGGCCCGTCCTTAAGTACTGTCCTTGGAATGCTGAAGATCTAAGGAATTAAGGTGAAAAGTTAAGTTACTTTTTTCAGTTTTATTGAGATATAATTGATAGATGAAATGATAAGATATTTCAAGTATACATCATGGTGATTTGATATAATTGTGAAAAGACTCCCACATCTAATAAATAAACACCTTCATCACCTTACATGTTTAGCTGTGTGTGTGAAAGAGAACATTTAAGTTCCATTGCCTTTGTGTATTTCCATTCTTTAATACAATGTTATGAACTATATCATTGTCTTTTACATTATATCCTCAGATCTTATCCATATTATTGATAAAATTGAAAGCTTAAACTGGGCCTTATCTTTTTTCCCACACTCCAGTCCCTGGCCACTTGGCAACTATTTTTTCATTCTATGTTTCTGTAATTTTTTATTTACTATTTTTTTGATTCCACATATAAATGATACCATGCAGAATTTTTCTTTCTCTGTCTGGTTTAAGTTTTATATATTTGGCTTAAATTGTGTGTGTGTGTGTGTGTGTGTGTGTGTGTGTGTGTGTGTGTTTGTGTGTGTGTGTGTGTGTGTATTTTAAAGATCTGTTTACTCATTTTCTTTCAATCCATAAGCAACTGTTTTCTTAGAAATTCGATGCCCTTGTCTCCCCAGAACTTCCTTTCCTGAGTCAATAAGTCTTCCTTCCAGACCATGTCAATTTTATTTATTTGTTTTTAATTTGTGCCCAGCTTTGGCACATGATAGTCTAATGAGTGCTGGTGGGTTAACATATTTTAGTTGTAATAAATAGTCATGATCAAGAATATAGCTTGGAGATTCATCTTCTATGTGATATTTTTCTTATCTTTGTTTTTATTGTGGGTGGAATTTTAGCATCTTAATTTCAGGTACATAGACAATGTCTGATTTTGTTTTCTGTAATCTAAAGTCTGATTACTCAAACATTTAGTACTTAGCAAATTTGGGCATGAGAGTATGTTAGTTTAGCCTGTGTCATGAGCTAAGCACATTATATTTATTGTTCGATTCAATCTCACAACATTCCCCCAAGGAGATAATATTATCTGCATTTACAGAAAAGGAACCTGAAGTTCAATTTCACAGCCAGTTAACGTGAATGGTAACCAGGTTTTCTGGATTGCAATGAGCAATCCTTTTTAACAATTTATTTTTTTTAATTCCGGTAACATTGGCTTGAATGATTTTTGGCATTTTGGAAGCATAGGATTCACTCCCTGAGGTATCACCACTGGGGTGCCCCTGTACCAAATCACCCAGTCCACACCCTAGTTCTTTGTGCTCCCTCCCCTCTTTGTTCTTATCCCTTCCCTACTCTCTGTCTCCTCAGGATGCTTCAGTTCTATAGTCATCTTTCAAGGATTAGTTTTGAAGCTTGTCTTTATCTGACTCTTAGTTTTATTTACATATACTCCACATATTCATGACACCATTCTGTCCTTATCTTTCTTCTTCTGACTTATTTTGCTTCAATCTCTTAAAAATCATACTATAACCCTGAATAAGGTTTAACACAGGACCTTAAAAGTTAGTAGCTTTTGAGAAAATAGATATTGAATGGCTAAATAAATCAACGAATACAAAGAGCCAGTAACCTAAGAGCAAGCATCACAGTTCAGGTGCACTGAGGGCATCATTTTAATTGGGGAGGTGATCTGAGAAGGCTTCAAAGAGGATGTGACCTTGGGTGAAGAGGATTTTCATAAGCTGGCAATGTTGGCAATAAACTTCCTAGGCAGAGAAGCATATGAGAAAGGCAAATTGGTGGACAGAGCCCAGTGGGTTGGGGAAATGAGACTGAGTAAGTGTATATGATGCATAAGGCACACTGAGGAAATCAACAGGAGATGCAGTTGGAGAAAGATCGAGGCTAATTAGTAAAGAATGTGACGTTGCTCCACCTTGGAGATGATGAGGAGTCATAGGTTGTGCTTGAGGGAGTGAGCTAGAATCCAGACTGTGCAGGAGGGGCAGACAGCCCCTCAGATCTTTACAAAGAACCTAGAATTCACCCTGGACACTGGCATATATTAAAAATTCCAACACTTCTCAGTTTCAGCAAGAATATGAAAGGGATTACACAAGTCAAGGCAAAATGAAACATTTTCCAAAAGGCAATCAATCCTGGGACCCCTTTCTCCCCCTTGGCTGAACGAAGCCTGTAAATTCACACACACACATGCTGAATTGCTCACGAGGGCCCTGTCAGACATGTGTGTAACCTCCTCATCTGGGTGACATATTCTTGAGCACTTGTTTACAAGAGAAAAACATCACCTGGTGGAATTTCATCATTACAACAGGCTTAAAGTAGCCCAAAGTGAACAAAACCAGCAGCATTCACTGCCCATACTCTGTGGCCAGCAGGCGACAGTGTGAGTCTGGGATTATGAGGGCCTCAGAGCACCAGCGTGACGCTCAGTCTCAGCACCTTCGGCAGGTGGAAAATGACAGGCAGCAGACACAGACGGGCTCTGTCTCCAGGGAAACTTGAAGTGTAGAACCTCCCTCAGATCTCAGCCCATCCCTTGGACAGTGGGCACCAGCCATGCCTTGGATGTGAACCACCAATGTTCGCTGGTAGAAGGAGATAGGAACACCAGTTCAGGCACCCTGAATAGAAACCTGTTGTCCTGATGACAACACAAATGTGAGAGGCCTTCACAGCTGTGGAGTCTGACAGAAAGCAGGGGGCCTGAAGCAAATATGATATATGTCTGCCCAACTCATTGGCCACTTCATACTTTACCATGCCAGAGGCTTCAGGCTCTTTTCTCCCCCAAGTATTCTGCTCTCTGACCTCATACTGTCACTGGCCTCCACATGGACATTTGCATTTTAACAAAGACCAAGTGCCTGGGAATAGTTTGTTTTCTATGTATTAATAAAGGGCACAGGAGACCCTGTCTGTGGTTTGGGGGTGCTCCCTGCTCACCACATTATTCCATATCATGGATTTCTCTGTAGCACAGAACACTGGACTGGAAGTCTAAATTCTACAAGGATTTTAATTCCACCTCTACCGTTAATGGTCTGTATAAATGTAGGCAAATGATTTGGATTCTCTAGAGCCTCATTTCCCCATATGCATAGTGGGAACAATGTCTCCATCTCACAAGATGAAAGAACCATGTGACTGGAGATACTCTGTGCAGATGACTTCATCTACGAGCAAGATTCACGGAGCCTATGAGCCCTCATGCTTGGTCACCTTCTAGGCGGCTTTCGAGGAAAGCTTCCTGAGCAGAGATCATCTCTAAGCAGAGATCGTGTCATTGAATTTTATGTCACTTCCTTACACTTACAGAGTAAAGTCCTTACTTTTTTTTTTAAAAGATTTATTTATTTATGCATACAAGCTAGGGTACAGGCCAGAGTCGTGGGGCAGCGAGAGGGTTCACCAGAGACAGAGTAGGGAGCAAAAAAGGCAGATCGACGGAAATACACTGCTGAGGGGAGCAGCGGGCGAGGCAGGAGAGGTCTACTGCACCATGTGGGAATCTCCACAGCTGGGTGTCGAACTCATATCGCCTCTGCTGATAGCTCCACAGCACAGCGCTTAGCCTCTGCGCCACCAGGGAGGCCCCTTACCTTTTTTTTTTTTTAATCAGACTAAGTCCTACACAAATCAGTCTCTGTGGATCTTTACTTTCTTGTATCCTAGTGATAAACAACATTAGGTAGTGTCTGTTGACCACCTATAATGGGTCAGGCACTTCTGAAGTTTCTGTGGACAGATCACTCATTCCCAGCCATGTTGAGGCAAGGTCCATTTTGTAGATGAGAAAGTAAGTCACAAAGAGGTCAAATAACTCAACTACAATCTCAGTCAATAAATAATTGAATCAGATTTGAACATAGAGAGTCTGACTCAGAGACCCATGCATGTAGATACTATACTTTGATGGCCCAAAAAGCAATAGGGCTGTGTTCTGATTTCCTATGTGTCCTCAGATGCAACTGAGTCTTCCTCACTTCAAGCATGGATAATAGGGTGTTGGTGAGGATTCATGGAATAAACAAAGCAGGACACCCCATACAGAGGCGAGCGCCCTGCACACAGCCCCTCAGTAAATGTGCTGTGAAGCTTCTCTCAATAACAGAACCTGGACAGGCACAAGCTTGTCATGGCAATGAGAGAATTTGGCAAATGGAATGCATAATTAGCAATTTATTTTCAACTTAGCTCTACTAAGTTGAGATACAGCATTAAGTGCATCACTCCAGTTATGAGAAAGAGGTAGGCGAGAGTCAAGGTTTGACATTGGGTTTTAAAGGCTCTTAAATAATTACAGTGTTCAGAGTAAACAAGGCCTTCATGCTTCATTAGGCAATGTGTATTATGGCTCCATTAACACACTGCGGTGCTTTTCCATTTCCCATTTTTTGAAACACGCTGGGAAGGGAACTGAAGTCATCAATGTTAATTGATAGCTAACAGAAGCAAACTTCCTAAAAGTGGAATGATTTTTAGGTCCTAATTTGATTAATCATTAAAACTCCTGGTTCCTATCTTGGTGGTACAGCAGGAAAACCAGATCATATTAATATTTATTAATGGAAAGACACAGCCTGGTTATAGCCTCGATATACCTGCAACTTTTAGTGTTTGTTTTTTATTCTCCCAAGATAAATAAAATCAGGAGCATTTAAGAATAATTTAAAATCAAGTGCCATTCTCACTTTTACTCCCCACCAAATGCAATATATATCTTAGTTGAGACAATTTGGAAAGAAGAACTCTACTTTTGCCTTGACATTTCTCTCTCTGCTGCCCTGGTGCCTCAACCACCTGCAGTACTCAGTATTTTGGTTCATAATACAGATGCATGCTTTAATTAGTTAGGATGAGTGGTCATGTGAGTGAATGCCACTTCTTATCATATTTAGAGTTACAGCTGCATATGTAAGTATAGATGAAGAGAGATGATGCTAGATGAAAAAAGATTGACAGATTGATAGATAATAGACACAGATGTAGACATAGACATATATGTGTTGTGTATGTAGATAGATATGTGTATATATTATATGTAGATATATATAATTACTCCCACAAACATATGTAACGCAGAACCCAGGTAAATTCAGGGTGAAGACCAAGCAGGGAGAAACAAGTCTGTCTGGAGGAATGGGGTCAGTGGGCGAAAAAGTCTGAATGGGCCTTCTTAAATTCACAATGATGGGTGGTGTAGGAAGTGCTCCACAAGACCAAAGGGGGCAAGAAGTCAGGGGCCACCTCCAGAGGAAGAAATATGGTCATCAGCAGAATAAGCACACCCACCTGTCAGATGGAGGAGACAAGATGTACTCCTTGCTCATCCTTCACTGGTGCAAGTAAGACCATGGGCAATTTCCTGTCCTCCTCTAGACTCCATTTTATCTGGAATGCAAATGAGAAATTGGGACTAATCTCCAAAAAACCTCTCAGACTCTAGGACACCGTGATTTTGCTAAGTGCTGAGGTGCCTTCCTCTCTGCCCCCCTCACATATCTTTTCCACCCCTTCGTTTCTTTCATTTCTATATAAATAAAGAGGATTCACAAAACAAAATGATAAAAAGTAATCCCAAACTGAAAAGAGCAGAAATGGAGGCTGGAGACCAGGCATTTCTGCAGACCGGATGGAAACAATTTTATGGCAAGGCCACGTTTTCAGGGCTTTCATGACTTGATAGTGAAGCTATTAAGTAGCTCAAACCCCTCTTTTTTAATGAAGTGGTTCATTTGGATAAACACTTCAAGTTAAGAGGCAATGTTGCTGCAGCTCAGATTAAAGTGTCCTACAAAACATTAACACAATCTATCACTATCATTTATCCTCCTCCACTCCATGTGAAGTTGAGTTATTTGAATTAGTGTTCAACCAATTCTGTTCCCCAAGTTTCTTAAGACTCTACTATGTCACTTTTATTGACATGATTAACTTCTCATTAACTTTAATGGAAGCTGTGGGCGTGAAGTCCATTTTGTTCTCAGAACTTTTGCTTCTTGTTGGTAAATCTTGGAGTTTTATTTGACTCATCATTTTAATATACATTAGGCAATGATTACTAAGAAAGAGAAGTTCCTGATCAAAATGGAACATCTCCATCTGATTCATTTAATAAACTAATGGATGGTTAAGATTAAAAGCTCATTGAATCTTGCATCCTCTGAAGAGCCTTTTAACTTTCTTACCAGTAGAGCAGACTCTGCTTTAACAGATCCAGAGGCAGGGAGTGCTCATCATGGGACAAATATCCAACATATGTCACCACGTGTGTACAACACATGAACTCCTTTGGGCACATTCTTATTTGTATTGATGGTTCCCACTTATCCATGAACAATGGTTCCCTATGGTTGTCATTGATCTGTTCAAGTTAAGCACAACCTCAGGGAGCAATACTCCAAAGATCACACCTGCCACTTGGCTAGGAACATTCTACAACTGGGGACTGACCCTTAGTCTGACCTGTAAAATGTAACAATGTTAGGTGTGGTAAACAGAACAATAGCTCCCTCTCAAAAATGTTTGCTTTTTTTTTTTTTTTTACCAAGAATCTGAGAATAAGTTACTTTACATGATAAAAGGAATGTTGCAAATGTGATGAAGTTAAGAATTTCGAGAGGGGAGATTATCTTGAATTATACAGATGGGCCAAAATTAGAAAGATCCTTATAAAAGGAAAGCAGAAAGGTCAGAGTCCTAGAAGAAGATGAAATAATGGAAGTAGAGATTGGAGCGAATTGAGTCCATGATCCAAAAAGTTGTGAAGTCACACGAAGCTGAAAAAAATTCAAGGGAATGAGTTCTTTCTTGAAGCTTCCAGAAGAAACACCACACTATTGACATCATGAGACAAATTTTGGACTTCTGACCTCCAGAACTGTAAGATAATAAATTTCTATTATTTTACTCAATAAATTGTGATCATTTGTTACAGCACAAAATGAAACTAGTACACACGTAATCATGAAATTATTTTATACCTTAATTGGATTAATTCACCTAAGTGTGGAGATGATTCCTTATGAGACTGACTCAAACTATCTCAATTCCTTAGAGACTGAGAGCCAAACGTGACTCCAATTTTCTTAGCTATGTTGTATCAACATTATTTCATCCAGGGAACCCCATTTCTAGTGTCAGGATTCCTGAGAACGGACCTGGTTATCAGAAAACTTAGTAATGAAAGAATTAAAACTATGCTGGAGGACTGTGGGCACTTCAGTAATGGGAGAGATGTGGTGGCCTCACCTGAAGGGAGAACTCCTATAGTGTAATTTAAAAAGGTTATAGGGCCTCCCCAGTGGCGCAGCGCTTAAGCGCTGCGCTGTGGAGCTGTCGGCAGTGGCGATGCGAGTTCGACGCCCGGCCAGGGAGAATCCCCCACATGGCGCGGCAGACCTTTCCTGCCTTGCCCACTGCTTCCCTCAGCAGTGTATTTCTGATCTGCCTGTTCTGTTACCCGCTCCAACCCTCTCGCCGCGCCCCCGCCTCTGGCCTGTACCCCAGCTTGTATGTATAAATAAAAAATAAATCTTTAAAAAAAATAAAATAAAATAGAAAGGTTGTAATATAAAGGTAATTCAATTTTTAAAATGTTATAAAAAGGAATAAACTCCTTGTTTACCACACCGAAAGAAAGAATCACAATAGAAGAAATCGAATTGTCTTTTCAGACACCTTTTATCTTGTCTGACAAACTTAATAAATCACAAACTGGCCATTGTAATGTTTCTACTGCTGAGTGCCCATTAGGCACTTTCCCTTCTCTAGTTTTCCTTCATCATTTGTCCTAATCAGTTACAAAACAACTTTCACATTTTAATAGTCAGGATGACACCTGTATACCTCACCTTAATATGACCAATTCAAAGTTTTAGGACTATCACACATCTTTTTTTATATATATAATATATATTTTTATTGTTATTTATGTCTTTTACATTTTGTATTCCCCTTGGGTAGCCCACCACCAATTCACCCGTGATCCATCTCCATGGTCCCTTGTGTTCTTTTCTATTCCATTTTGTGCCCTTTCCCTTCCCTCCCTCCGGCTCCCTCCTCCCACCCCTCACCCCCCACTGATTGTCTCTCTCCCACCCGGCCTCCCTATAGTCCTGTTATAAGTGAAACCATTCGATATTTTTCTCTTTCTTTCTGGCTTATTTCACTGAGTATGATCCCCTCTAATTCCATCCATGTCGCTGCAAATTGCATGTGTTTATCTTCTTTCCATGCTGAATAGTATTCCATTGTGTATATGTAC